>JAQFXN010003256.1:0-11228 GCA_034693365.1 Liacarus xylariae | reverse complement strand
AAAACTTGTCTTTTATTGAACATTTTCATGTAATTATATACTTTAGGATTTTTGGGAATTTTTCTAAAAATATTAGGTTTATTGGGATTGGGTTTTATAAAATAAAAATTTTAGGTTTTATGGGATTAGGACTTTTGGAGTGGTTACACACTAATTAAATACAACATTAATGGGAAAGAGTTAGTGGTCATCTGCACAGTGCCCACTATTATATATAGTCCCCTGACTGTAAGAAAGACCTGGTAGTCTCATTTGCCATGAAATAACTGTTTTATTTGAGACGCAAAGATACGGAATAACTTCAAAATATGTGATGGGTTATTTTAAACATAAAATCACCATTATCTAGTGCAATTTATTTTTTGTGGATTTAAACTAGTGGTATTTTTTATCAAATTTTGCCCTTTAAAATTTTCTCAAAAAGCTATTTTAAACGCAAAATATCTAAAAACATTTTAAAATTCTACGAAATATCGGATACTTTGGATTTTAGACATTGGATTTATATTATTAGCTTTAGTTAATAATGTGCTATTTCTTCAAATAAGTCTTTGAATACAATTCTGATATAAATCCAATGGTTTTTCTTATTCAACTAAAGAATAACTAAAGTCATTGGATTTTAGAAAATGGTTTTCTCATAAGAGTTGTGATAAGATAAAGGAATAGTTGCTTCAATTGATCAATTGGTCAGAACTGTTATGTTTGCCTCTCTTGGATTGACACTTATATAATGGAAAGTGATGTAAGTGATGGGGTCAATAGGTTGAGCCATCATATAGACAGTGATGGAATACTTTTCACGCTTTTCTATTACTAACGAACCGAATATAATAAAAGCAGAACTTATTAATTTTCATAACAAGTCTTTATTTACGGTTAAATTAAAACCTAAGCTTAAAATTGTCAAAATCCCTAATGCTTTAAGTGATTGGATTTATAAACAAATTAAATGTCATAAAAATTTATTATTGAAACAAAATTAGAGAATTCATAAAAACAATACATCAATTCATATATTTTGGAAGTGAGAATCAATTTGTTTTTTACAATTAAATTTTAAAATATTATATAATATAAGTAATTATACTCTACTGGAAATGTGAGACATTAAAGTCAGTATTAATTAAAGTACATTAAAATTCTTTAAGAAAAGATTCAATTAAAATTTATTCTATAATGTAGTAATGCTGTTCAGGTTTGGGCCCAAAAAGCGATAACTTTGATGGAATGTTGATATAATTTTTGATAATTAATTTTATTGAAAATTAAGATTATTTTTGCTCATATCAAACATTTAGGAAGAAAATGAAATAAAAGTTATAAACTAAAATGATTTAACCAAAAGAAATTAAAATAAGATATTATTAATATTTGAACATATTTTTCAACGAAATCAAAATTATCATCTTAATTTGTCATAAATTCTATTACAAAATATTTCGAATTTTATGACTATGAATACAAAAGAGTAGCATGTCATAGCTTACTATGATATCTCTCGAGCTCAAATATATATCAATATTCTAGATTAGTTATGAAATTCTTTACAGTTTCATCAAATCTGTGCTAAATTGTATAAAATTCCTTGAGATAATGAGAATATCAATTTTTCCTTGTAGTTTGTTTTATTACTTGTCTGTAAAAGTTTTTGAAATCTCTAAAAACAAACATTAATTGGTTTAATTAAATTGTATAAATATCTTTTTGTATACAATCTATTAGGCGAAAATCTTATTGTAAGCTTATCTTCAAACAAATAATGCGCAAGGTTCAAAAATAAGAAAAGAAAATTTGTTTAAAAATTTAAAAGTATGAACCTTTCTGTTTCACAATAAAGGGTAAGGATTGACTTTTTAGATTGAATTTCTTTTATTTCTGAAAAACCAGGTTCAAATACTTAATATTGTATAAATCATAAAAACTATGCAAATTTCAGATTTTTCCCAATTCCTAATTTTACTTTTCCCCAGAATATTGAGAACAATTATAGTAAAAGTGATGCCTTTAGGGCGTTATTACAGGAAGTATTCTGTCATTCATGTCTGTATTTAGTACATACCCCTTGAGTATCTCTACCCTAAAGTGAACTGAAATGTCGTGCGCTTTGAAACTTAGCCTTATTTGAAATAATAAAATGAAACAAATAATACAATAATAATAGTTGTATAACAAGAGAAAAGCATAAAATTGATGATTCGTTTTTTGATATTCCGTTCAAAAATGATTTGTTATCCAAGTCTTTATACATTAAATTTGGTGCACAAATAAATTTGGCTATACTGTAGAGCACAGCACAAATCGTCTTTGTATTGACTTATTTTATTAGTTCCAACACAAACAACGATATTCTTATTTTATCGTTTTCTCGAGTCTTTCTCTGTTTTCTCTACATTTCTTCTGGTCATAGAAGTGAATGAGAATGAAGGGAAGGGCGAAAATCTCATCAAAAGTGAGTGCAGAGGATAGGAGTGCATCAGTTGTGCATCAGTTCTCAGTTCTGGCTCATAGTCTCGGTCTTATTTACTATAATATTGCTCTACAGTTATGGCCATTCATAGAGAGTGGCGTAAACTTAGACCCCATTATAAAACTTACTTTTAATGTCACCTAAAGTCCGCCTCTGTTTCTGTCTCATTGAGTAATAGTAACTGCGATACCCGAGTGAGTGCTTTGATCTTATTATTTATGGACAAAATTCAAGAATTCAATGTAAGGATTGTGCACAACAGTCAGTGCCGGCGCTCTCGCATATGCAATATAATCAGATCAAACATACTTTACTATGCATTCAAGTCCTCCTCTTTCTCTTCTTTCTCTTTCCTATCAAATCTCAATAAACATATTCTCAGACAAAAATCAAATCTACATTTATTTCAATAATAAGAATTATTATTATAATTCAGTTTCTATTTTTTTCGTGTACTACTTGTCCCATCAATAATATGCTATCAGTTTCTTGTTTAGTCTTTTTAGTCTATAATTTGAATAAAACAAAATTTTCATCATATCATCGCTTATTCTGTTATTAAAATTTCGAACCAAAATATTTTAAGAATATATCTCTTAAAAACTTTAAGTATATTTTTGTTCACAGATAACACATCATTAATCACCTAATTATAAGTTAACTAATGACAAGTTTTGCGAATCAGAGATTTTTTTTCTTATACAAAGAAAAATATTTAGTTTACATAATATTATTCAGATTTTTCATATACGCTCTTCTTATTATTCAATTTTTGAGAAAATGAGATCAAAATCATAATCAGAATTTCTCTATCGTTTGACTTATTAGCGCCTATAGCTTCCAGGGATGTAATTATGAAGTTTTCTTCTAAAAAATTCGTTTTCTAATTGAATGAAAAAAATCCAAAAAAAATTATTTTATTTGAAAAGCCGTTTAAAGTAATTGAAAATATAAAAAATAATAATAATTCTGTTATTACTGTATAAATTGCATAAAAAGATAAATCAATAAATTGTTAATTGATTTTTCATAAATTCTCTGCTTATAAAACAAAAAACGTAGAAAAAAATTGATAACAAAAACTTGAGTTTAAAGTTTCGGCAAAAGCAAAAAAAAGTAAAGGAACTAAAAAGAGAAATATATATATAAAAGTTATATAAACGAAAAAATGAAAAATCAATTTTTTGATCTCAATTTAAAATGTCATAAATTTATTTAAGATTACATTTCGTTCAATATTTTTCTGCTGACAACAACATAAGACACATAAAAAATTGAAGAATTATAAAATAGAAAATCTGTTTTGATTTTATATATCTGTTTCGGTAGAAATAAAAGTAAAGATTTCTTTCATTTTCTTTTACTACTCTTTAGTTTCGATCGAATTTCACTCGTATTTTGTTGTGAATCGAGTTTTGGTTTTTTGATTAAATTTTTTTCTGCTTTTCTTGTGCTCTTGTTTTGGAGCAAATAATAAATTAGATAATTCATTGATATGACGGTCAGTTCTCATCCCTCCCTCCCTCTCCAATAGAACACAAACTAAATATTGTTTTTCTCCCGGATGTTATAATTGTATTAACTCCTGAGGAAAGGCGTGTTTTCCAACTGTTTTGTTGATTCAATGACCGCAAGAATTATAGCCAACGATTGATGTATTGATGTCTACAATAACTGAACAGCAATTAAGTGTTCAAAAACGAATACATTCTTTGAGGTCAGTTGGCTAAGGGTTTTTGGGCGTGAATTTAGTGCCCACTTTTCAACTACTAAATGAAGTTGTCTAACATTTTTGGCATTTGTTTTAACGACTTGTGTGAACAGACTATATTTGAATTTTGATTTCGTTAACACAATCTATGAATTTTGAAAATCTTTTTCCATTTATAAATCAATTAAATGAAAATATTTTACTTTTGTTATTATTTTAGAGGGTTTTTTAATATAATAACTCAATTGTAATTATATAAAGCTCTGGGTTCTGTACGTATATGGGGTGCATTCCCCCTATAATTAGTGAACATTTCCCTGTTTGTTTCACCTTCAATATAGTACATACATATACAATATATATACATTTTTTCTCCCACTGTTTGCTCAAAGTTTAGGGATATCTGTCCATAGATGTAATGTTAATCACAAATTTAGCAAGATATGGGTATTCCGATGTATTGACCCAAAATCTTTTAATCCAAAATCCCGAAACCCAAAATCCCGAAACCCAAAATCTTGAAACTTTAAATCTTAAAATCCCTATGTGAATATCTTAGAATCTAACATTAGAAAGCTTCCAAGTTACTTCTTAGGGTAACAAGGGGCTTTTTGGTTACTAATTTTCATCAAATTTAGATTAGTTTAAATAAATTTTAAAATCTGAGATTAAAAAAGCCCCTTATGTTACCAGTGAAGGTAACTTGAGAGCTTTCTTAGTTTAGATTCTGAGTTGTTCACATAGGAATTTTAAGATTTTTGGTTTCGGGATTTTTGGATTCGGGATTTTGGATTCCGAGATTTTGGGGTAGTCCCGTATTTCGGTCATTGTATAAGCATGAATGTTGTTTTGCATATATTTTTAAAGAAATTAACTAAATATTTAAAATGTGTTATAATGATCCTTATATCCAATAATATTTATAAAAATATAAATGAAATATCTATTCACATATTAATTAATTTAATGGTAAATATTATAAGTTGTAATTTATAACAAAAATATGTTATCCTGGTATTTTTAAAAATATACGAAAAATATTAGTAAAACAGAATTTATGAGTATAAGAAATTCATAAAATAATATACTCATAAATAGACTAATACTTTATTTCATTTTCACTCCAAAATGATTTTCTAATACAGGCTGAGCAAATCAAGTTTTGTGAATGAATTGCAAATGAGGCAATATTAAGCAAAATTAATTTTTTTAAAACTATAAATTGACTCAAAACTTATTATATGCCGTATATTTATAGATCAGATTTCAAACATACATTCTGTATATGGATTACAGAATTTATTAAATGAACACAACTCTCATCTCATTTGAATTCACATTAACATTGTGTTTGTGTTAATATCAGAGATGTCGAGAGGAGAGGGTCCAGCCCTACATACAACAATCCAGACTTAATTAATGTCTGTAATCGAAAATGTGATTTAAACACAAATTAAGTTTTAATTATTAAATAAATAAACAAAAAAAATAGTCATAAAAAAGAAACAAAATTTGTTTAAGAACTTGTTTGTATTACATGTTTTCACATGATATTTATAGGGGAGAAATTTTGTGGTTTAGATATTCTCTCAACCAATTGGCTGTAACTAATGATATCCAAGTATTAAACTCTGATTTTTCAAAATCTGAGAAATCAATAATTTCGATAATCTCTTGTAGTATATATAGAGCATCCAATTTAAAGTGAACAACTGTAGCAATTTGGGCATTAATTATGTAATATATTTTATACACATATGGGTTAAAATATCATTAAAGTGCTTATGTTATTATGTGTTTCATTTTAAGGTTTACTCACTTAAGAAATAAGATCTTAAAAATACATTATTCTTAATCTTTCTAATGAAGTCTAATTGAAAACTAATAAAATTAAGACACCTTTGATTTGTTAGAATAACTTTTTCTTAAATAGAATCCTGATTTCTTGGAAAAACTGGTATTTCTATCTATAAAACCGAATTTCATAGATTTAAAAAGTGGTTCTTTGAATTATTTCTGTTTTAAATTTCCAAAATCCCCCCAAAATGTGAATGCTACATTTATCTTCGAACCGCAGAGTGTTTGTTAGAAATTCTGGAGTTAAAGGTATTTTCTATACACTTTCACCTCTAATCGCACTAATTATTATATTTCTAAACAGCAAAGTCTTGTTTAATAATAAATTATAGATATTCTTACATTTTTGATTAGAAATTGGATTATTTATGTGCAATAAATTATATTGAATTGAAAGTTCACTCTGAGCTCTAATATTTAACGATCGATAAACATATCTAAAGATTTGTTTTTGAAAATTGCCGCTCAAAAGAATTTTTATATATATATTTCAAAACTTCTAATTTTATAGAAACCTTTGACAGAACTCCACCCAATTCGGGCCCAACATTACAGAAAGACATAAGCAATCGAATTACAAAACTAACCAATACTTCATTACTAATATTCATTGCGAACACAATTTTAAAATTCATTCAACAGTTTAATTCATTTCAAAATAATTTCCATTCAATCTATTGTAATGTAAATTATCTGAACTCAAAATTCTAATCAAATCTATTGTTTAAAGAATTTGATGCTTGAATTGACTGAACTTTTATTTTTTCAAAGATTATTCACACAAACAGAACACTCAATAAAAATTCATTAATTTATTTGTTATAAACTTTTTCTGAATTACATTTTCCATTAGAAATCAATCGATGGATAACTAAATAATTCACAAAACTATTAATAAAAATCTGTTTTCAAAAAAATTTTAAAAAAGATTTTTTAAATCAATAATTTCCGCAAAATTCTTATTCAGAATTTTTATTTTAAAAATTTTATAATAAATTCTATGGCCTTTTAAACAAACAAGTCTTTGTTAGTAGTGCTATAATGTATGAGTTCGTGGGTAACCCTTATTTGCAATTATTATTTGTTAAAACTTTTTTAAGTATTCGATTTTGAAAATAGTGTATAATTTAATTGAGCGCTGGTTTTTCAAAAACCCTAAATCTATTTGAGAACTCAAAATACAATTACTTATTGAAAGGGATGGCAATTATGGGAACAGTAGGTCTTTGCATAGCACATAGCGAGAGTACAGATCAAACAAATTCCGCACCGGTATAGATACGTATGCTTTATCTCAATCAAATTGACATGAAATGTGTTATACTATTGTATATTGTGGTCACATCTGCTTTTATATTAGTGAGTCAGCACCCGAACCAAAACAGTGGTGAACAGACAGACTCAGCCCAATTACATTCTCCAAATTTAGTGGAGGTGTTCTTGATTTTGAAATTTAATTTCAAGTTATGTAAGAGTTTGAGGGATCAGACATCAGACATATTATAAATCAATTATTCATCAAACTATTTAAAACTTTTATATTGAAAAAATAAAGACACAACGAACAGAGCATCTTTCAAAGTGGACAATGCTTTGAATTATTTTCAAACAATGAAACCAGAGATTTTAACTAGGGGTTCTAATCAGATAACAGAGTAAACCTGAATCATATCTACTAATACAAACTCTATTGAACTCCATTGAAATCTATTAGACTCTGATTAGAACCCCTAGTTAGAATCTCTGAATGAAACTTTAATTTTTAAAAATATATTTATTTAATTTTTCATCATTTTATTGAAGCAACTCTAACGAATAGTGGTTATTATTAGTTTTCAACACTTCTAAGGCTTATAAATAGAAATTATTATTACTAATAAAATTATCTAAATTATTAAAAATATTTGCGCTATAATTAATATATAATATATTTTAGTAATTATTTAATCAAAATTACTTACAAAGTTTAATGAACTGTGAATTCGGCATTTCGGAATTTTTATTTCTAGAAAAATATCATTTCCAAAATTATTTTCCCCTCAACTCATTGATATTTACAGTATTATTGATTGTGTGAATAATTCATAATAAAAAATAATAATAATTTATTATTTTTTCTTATTGGAAATCCGGAAAATATTTACTATTACTATACAACAATAGCTTTATACAGGGATGTCCAGAGAGAGGTACAGCCCGGAATGCGCCCTGGCATTTTGGCCGGATACCCCTAATGCTTTCCTCGAGGTACTCCCCTCCCCCCTAGGCAAGATTTTAGGAAACAGCGCCGAAGGCGCAGTTTTCAAGATATTTGCCAAATTTATTACAAATTAGTAATATTTTACTGTTTTGCAATGCAGTTATATTAAAAATCACCAAATAAACTTGTTTTGAGCACTATTTTGATGGTTTTCATATGTTTTGAACTCAAAATTTCTATAAATTTACCAATTTGTAACAATATTTCACAGTTTTTAATGCGATTTGCTTTTAAAAAGCATTAATAAACTAATTTTAAGCGTTATAAAAACGTTTATTACATTTAGCAGTCAAAATAAGACTTAGAAACCAAGAAACCAACCTGGACCCCCCCTAGCCAAAAATTGAAAAAATCCGCCATTTTACCCTGTCCTGGACCCCCCTCAGCTCTCGCAGAAAAAATACCCCCCTGGCATTTTCAAGTCTGGACATCCCTGGTTTTATATAACTTTATGTAAATTTTTAGCTCTGTTTCTCTAATAAAAGGAAATTGCAATAAAACTATATTATATTCTCTATTGTATATGAATTCAATACAAATATACTGACGAGGAGTAGAGTCGGGTCTTATAATATGTGATAAATTAGAAACACAATAGAAATAAGTGTTTTGATAAATGACTGCTGAATGTACGCTAAAAACAAACTTTAATTGAAATTTTCTCTATAAATATTGATAATTATATTAAATATTAAAAAATAAATATAGTTTTCTAATATATTTAAGAATCTCATTATTATTTCTATAATAAGTTTTGACATTTTTCACAGTCTCTCGAAATTTCATTTATCACTATAATTGTGAATCAGAGGCTCATAAAAAAATAGTGAATAGTTTTAGCTAAGATAGAGCTGAGGGCGAAATTAATTAAGAATTTCTGAAACGATTTGCCGTTAAGTAGATTGAAAGAAAAATTTAATAAAATTCAAACAATTTTTCAAATTATGTTTAAACTTATTCACTGTTTTTCATATCATTTATTAAAAGGAAATCATATTTAAAGATAAAAATAGTGAAAATGAATAAATATAAACATTAAAAACATTTAAATAATATTTTGATTAATATAAAAATATTAATATTAATTGAATTTTTTGGAAGATTTTCAGAAATAGTGACAATTTGAACTTCAAAATTATAACTTTTTTTATAAGAATTTTTATTTTTAATAAATAAATGATTGAATAATATTTTAAAATTAAATTATTTTATCAGAAATAAAATAAATTGTAATTTTATAGATTCTGTAATATAGAATATATTTAAAGCTAAAGAATTTCTTAATGATGATTGAAATAATTCTTTTGAATCGTTGGAATCTTCTTATTATTTTCATTCATTTCTATTATATTTCGTATGATTTTAATATTACTTTAATTAAAATATACATTAATTTAGAAAATATAACAAAGTAAAATATTCTTAATTGATCAAAATACATTATCTCTTGTTAAAAACCTGCTTTGTTGATCTAGATGACTTTGTCATAATTTTGCAATTTAACAAAGGGCCCTGGGTTTGTCGAGTTACGATTGAATATTTGTCTAAATTCAGTTCTCTTGAGTAATACTAATCGAGTAACAGAAAGAAACTGGAAGTTATTGTCCCATATCTTCTAATATTATATATCAGTGAATAAATTTTAAAAAAATTAATGTTTCAAAACAGAAGTGAAGAGAAATTTGAATAATCAATGCATTTAAATGATGCAAATATCGGCACTTATTTGGTAGTCAAGAGGTGGACGTCATGTAGGGATAGATATGATTGTATTTAAAAATTATGAATTTTGAGAATAAATTCAAACAAATTGGGACAAAAATATAAAAAACATCCCCTCTTTGTGTTCGATGGGATCAATAGAACAAACAAATAATAATATGAGACTTAATAAAACAAATAATTCAAATAAAACAACTTTTAAAATATAATCTTTTTGAAAATGTTATCAAAATAATAAACAACTGCTTTAAACAAATCTCTAAAATAATAATAAAAAAATTTCTATCACTTTTGTTAAGCACTAATGATTCCTTTGATAGTTTGTTACAATACATACATCTCTGGGTCTATTGTTTTTTCACTCAAATGATTCCCTAAACCGAACACTCCTTTCTATTGAAAATCAAACGCTATGTAAAAAATAGCTGTCAATAATAGTATTGGGCCTCTAATTAGACCTATAAGTTGGCTCTTATTCTTAACAATATATTCTTTCATTCTTTTTAAGGGCATAACTCTTATAGACATCAATCAAAATGAGTTTTATTGTTTGAAAAAAGTTTTGAATGAAAATTCATTCAAAACAGTAGTAAATATAATAATTGTTATATTTTTAGAATTCATAATACGGTAGAAAAAAGTATCTATAGTACAGAGTATTGGCAAACAATAATTTATACGTTCACTCAAAATCATATTTTTATGATTACATTACTATAATTTTCATACAATCTGTTTGATAGCATTGATGGCAACGATCTTCACAAGAAATTATATTTTCTTCGAAAGTGTAATCATTTACTTGACATTAGTCTTGAAAAAACAAGTTGTATGAAAGATCATATATGCGATTAAATTCTTGAGAGACCAAACAGTTTTACAGCATTTGTTCACATTTTAGAGCAAAAATAATTTAAACGATAGGAAAAAACCGTTTCAAATACTAAATGTACGAAATATTTAAAAGCTAAGGCATAAAACAACAAGATATCAGAAATTTCTAAGGTCGATTTTGTAGCCCTATTGACCATAAATTTTGCCCACATATCTAGTATTCATTCTATAAACTTTTTAAAAAGTTTTGATTTTTGTTACCAATTAGTAACATTAGGGCCATTTTGTAAATAATAATAATAAGACCATATACTTTATATGAAAATGTTAAGGGGTTGGAACAATTTATCTTTTTAGTGTTGTTGGAAAAACTA
>JAQFXN010003255.1:0-11229 GCA_034693365.1 Liacarus xylariae | reverse complement strand
TATAGTATTATTGATTTGTATAATTTCATCTCTTTTGTAAACTTTAATAGAAAGAATACTTTATATTCTCGCACTCGCTTATGGATTAATCAATTGTACAGGATGGTATCAACAAAAAATATAATATATTTTATAATTATAATTTAATAAATTTCTGAAATATTTTAATATTTGGGTTTTTGGAAATATAGTAAAATTATTAAAACCAAATCTACCCAAGAAGGCATATTCAAAATTATCATAGATATTTCAAATATAATTTCGCCAAGAACTTTAATATTTATTAATATAATATACCGTAAATATTACCAGCAAGCGCATATTTTAAAATAACCTGTTACAGTCGCTTTCAAATGAACCTGTGAAGGGACAAACACTTTTCTTAAATCTATTAAGTTCTTTAGAAAATTTTACTCTATTTTTATTACTGATAAGCACTGCTCTCCTATTGCCTTGTATATTCAACTGATGCAATACTATTCCATAAATTTAAAACGTAAAAATCTTCCATCAGTTGAATATACAAGTCGATAGGACAACACTGCTAATGAGAGGTCAATAAACTTTATCAATGATTTGATGAGTAAATGAAAGGATCAACAAAATAATAATCGCTGTAGAAAATGATTAATTGTCTGAATCAATGGTAAAACAAATGAAACATTAAAGCTTTTTTTCAAAATTAGTACAATTTAATACAAATTATATTTCCAGATTTCAAGTTTTAATATCTCAAGAATAGAAATTATAGTGAGATTCAATCAACAAGTTGATTCTGTCATCATTTTGAACATTAAATTCTATATTGAATGTGACCAATATTTTTTAATTGAAGGACTGAGATTTATGCCAGGTTGGATCATCAATGATAAGAAAACTATACTGCCAATTTGGATGCCAATGGTGCAATTTCTAATTAACTGTTGACCCATTATTTTCAGGCTGAACTTTGTATATTACTAAAAAATCAGATATACGGCACAGTTTATTAAATGAAGTTGCGAAATCGTAATATCAGATATTGGTAAAAAAAATATTATAGTCTAAACATTTTTGCAATCTTCTGATTTATAAAATGTTGAACTCAATATCATTAAGTAGATAATTATTTTTTTTCAATTTTGGCAATTTCAGTTTTTTGTATCTTATTAAGAGTGGAAAATAAAATTTTAAACACTATCTAATGTGTACACAATTTATTTATTCTTGTTTATTAATTAGTCGAACAAAATATTTTATTTTTTGTCTTTCTATATAATTTAAATAAATAATATACTGTAATTATTAGCATTTAATATTGAAGACGAATTAAAATTAAATTTTATATCTTTTTTTATTAAAAAAATGTAATTATTATTATTTGGTGTAAATATTTTTAAATAATTTTAATATTAAATTAAATAATAATAGAATCTTTTTTGAAACTAACCAGGTAATAGTGTTGAACGTTATTGAAAGTAATAAAAATGTATTTATAGGTGCTTACTTAGTTTATGAAGGAATGCTCATATTTTAAAACTATCTTTTACTGATGGTTAACATGAAGGTTAACATTGATCACATGGTTTCATGTTTTTTCACAGACATCCTTGGATGAAGTTTACAAATCTCTTAAAGGAATATCATATCATGAGACAAGATGATCAAAATAATATAAACAATTGTGTTTGTTTCGAATAAAATTATTCAGGCTCATCTAATAAATGAATTGAATGACCAGTAAAATTATTATAGATTATAGTGTATTTATTAAGTTTGTCAATTAAAATACAAAATTCATCAAATTTAAATAGTTTTCAGAAAGTAAATTTCGCATTTTGTGAAAGTGAGTGTGGGATAATTTTTTTCTATCAACTTGGCAAATTATGGTAAGATTTTAATGCACTTAGTGATGCTAATTTATAATTATTTCAACAACTACACATGATAAATAAATTTGTTGTTTTAACTAGCAAAGTTATATAAAGTGCAAATTTTATCCACGAAAAACATGAGTTTTAAAAATAATTTGATTTGCAGTAGTTTCAGAAACTTTTGCAAATTTGCAAAATTATTATTAAATACTTTTTATTATTATTAAAATTAATTTTTATTTTCAACTGATGTTTTAACAAGGATTCAATGGAAATAAAGGAAGAGAATCGGGAAGAAAAAGAAAAAAAGAAGAGAATTACAGTAAAACTATTAAAGCAAAAATGGAAATCACTATCAGATAGAGAGAAGAAAAAATTTGTGTTTAAATCCTTGATATTTATAGTCTGTGCAATATTTTTATTAATACACTCGTATTTATTGTTTGCACAGTATTTTAGTGGCAAAACAGTGGCAAACATTAGTTACGATGGAATTGTTCGCAATTATATTCCGGCCATAACTTTCTGCTATCCCTATGCTCTCACAATGAACGGGTTGGCAGATAAGTCACCGGAATTAAAAATACAATATGAAAAATATCAAAAATTTATGGAATCATTAACTGAAGAGAATTATAAAAATGAGAAAGTTAAAAATTTTTTAGTCGTATATTTTGAATCATTATATGAAAACTTTACAAATTATTATAAAGAAGAAAAATTACCACTTTATGACCTGTTCAGTGAGAATATAAGTGTGCCTGTTTATGATATGCGAGAAAGTGACTATCTCAGTTTTGTTGTTGAAATTGATGGATTGGTAAATGGTGAACTGAAAACTCTAGCTGACCAAGATCCAATTGTGTCGCTGATCAATGAGAATTCTAAACATATTAGAAAATGTTATACATATTTCAGCCAACTTGCGGGCAAATGGAAGGATATTAACATGAACTTGAATAAAATATCAATAGGCATTTTTCACAATGAAAATTGGTTCCCGGTCTCACTCTTTGACAGAGCATCTGTGAAGGATTTCTTGCTCGGGGAGGGTATAATATACTTTGCAGCACATTCTCCAACCTATACTCCCTATGATTTAAAGTTAGAAAACTTTATCAGTTTAAAAATGGATAATTTCTATGTCATGTCGTATTCAAAGACAACAACAATTCTATTGCCGCCTAATTATGAGACAAATTGTAATACTTATGACATGAATGATAAATCAAATGAGCCAACCAGATCTGATTGTCTCTATAAATGCTATCAGGATCAGATGGTGTCCAATGATAAATGTTGCATTGATGCTGGTAACGAACCAGTTGCATGTGGCGGATGCAATATTTGGTCACATAAGTTCATTAGAAAATATAACCTTGAACCATCTAACAATCCTTCTAATTGTGATGTGAAAGCTAACAATATCTGTGCGAATAAAGCGGATGATTATTGTGACAACTATTGTCAGAAGGATTGTAAATCAGAGAAATTTCATTACGATATTAGAATGCAATTGAATTCGCACCAGGATGTCTCGAAATGGCTGCCAGGGTTCAGAACTTGGAGCAAAGCTCTGCTTATTTATTTGACACCTTATGCATCACTTGACCAAACTGTGAGACATTCAACGGAAATGACCGAGATACAGTTTATTGCCAATTTTGGTGGTCTTATCGGCTTATGGTTGGGATTGTCTGCTGTGGCTGTCGTGGAATTATTGATTAATATTTTTTAATACATTGTAGTACTAAAAATGGTATCAATTAGAGTGCGAAATTGTCTCAAAATTTCGATCCATTCACTTCCCTTCGCCTTTATTTTTCAATCCATTCCCTTCCGATTCCATTGAGATATGTTTAGAATTCATTCCTTTCCCAATCCCTTCAATCCCGCGAATTACATCAAACTCTTGCAACCAAAAAATACATATACAGTAACAGTAACTGTTGGTCTAAACACTATAAGGGAGTGAAAGGATTGAATGGATTTCCTTCAAGTATGTATCTCGCGGGTCCCTTATAGATGGACTTTCAATCCATTCCCTTCCCAATCCCTTGAGATATATTTAGAATCTATTCCCTTACCTTTCCCTTGAGGGAATGGGAAGGGAAGGGAAGGGAAAATGAAGGGAATAGGGATTCCCGTTTCGCATTCTAGTATCAATAAACACTTCTACATTAAAAATGCATTGAATTGAATTGAATTTTCAACTATTCTTACTTTCGGAGGATTTAAATTCATTTGTATTTGTATTAATAGAAAGTAGAGGTCGAAAACGGATACAAAATTAAATTTCCGATCCGACGTTTTTCTCAAATCAATCCGATCCAAACTAAAAACTTTTTGTATCCGATCCGAAACTTTTATCCGAAATGATAAGTGAATTAAAATGTTTTTTAGATAGAAGATTACATCGAACCACATTTAGAACTACTAAATAACATTTTGTCGACATCTTAATTAATATTTGAAATGATAATTCAACGAATGGCATAATCAGACATTTTAAGACAATAGATCCTTACCGATCATACATTTTAGAGGCCAAATCCGATCCGAACAGATCCGTTGTCGACCTCTAATAGAAAGAACTAACATTATTCTCTAAAATTGTTGTTTAGGCAAAATCTGGATTAGCTTTATTCTTGTAGAAAAGTGATAAATTTATCAGCTCTGTAATAATTAAGTTCAATTAGTCCTCTTTTAATTTAGCATTTATTTAATTATATAAAATTTAATTTAATTAAATGAATAGTAATTTAGTTGAATTATTGTTTGTTTATTAGAATTAAAATTGATTTAAGTTAAACAAATTGCAGTCATTTATATCTCTCGTAATTTTCTCTCAAATGTTTTACATTTCAATATGTTTATGTTAGAAACAGTGTGTACTTATGCCACAACAAATACATTCATGTGCTCCTCTTTGCAGGGGTATTTCACATAAGCAATCCCGGGTGAATTATAGAAACTACCAAAGCAATGTCCTGATCTAATAACTTAATAACTGCGCTGGCTTTGAGATTTGGCATACAATGTCGTATGCGGTCCTTGAAATGCTTGGCAGAACAGATCTCCTTTTCAAAAAATATGGATGAAGTCGTGTATTGCTTTTCCCTCCCATCCAAACAACATTTCACATCAGATTGTAAGGTATGCTTATGTACTTTGGTATTAGCTGTGGTCACAACCCAAAGACATCTTCCATGAATTCGCTTATAGAAGCGTATATACTTGTCATTATCACTGACCCAGTGTTCTTCATATCCATATGTCTGGCCGTCATAGCTCACAACTATCCAGGATCTCCAGTAGTATTTATCATGCATTGCCGAATATAATTTGGTAGAAAATTCAACATGGTTCAAATTCTTATATTGGGAAATGAAATCATCTATTTCCTTTACGGCTTGATTTTCCCAAAAAGTATCAACAATATTTTTGTCATATTTATCAAAGGCTTTGGATAAATCTTTAGATTTTAATTTGAAGCTCTCGATGTCTTTATTCAGAGTTTTGTTAATTGTAGCCTGGTTGTTATATAAAGATCCAATGCATGCGGAATGCAAAAAACAGGCCTTGGATAGCCTTATGTGAAAAAATAATGGTTTAGTAGTATAAATGATTAAAATATGTATAATAGAATATTGTCATTGCCAAGAATAGTTAATGCTAATATTAATAAAAGTATTATGAATTTGGATTTGGTGGTTTTGAGCTATCTGGTTTTAAAAAGACCATAAAATGACACAATATCCCACCTGGAACCATATTTTAAATTCAGGCAAATCAGACTCAAAATTTACATCTTCAAAAATTAATTTTAGCCTTTACATTATTCAATAATATTTGATAATTATTTGGTAGCCTATATATAGGGTAAGGTTGTTTTCATTTTGGGTTCTGGTGTGGGTTCTTGAGATCATGAGAATTTTTGGTAAATTATACATTCGTATACCCTATTCTCAAGATAACCACTCTTATAACATTCGATTTTATAGTATGGTCGGGCGACCACAAGCAGTAAACTCAACAAATAACATGTTATATAATATAACTTATAATATTAGTTTAAGAATATTCCAATTAGTCTGGATCCATGTTTCAATTTCATAAATATATTAGCTTTTTATGTCTATATATCATATTAAAAGAGTGCGTATATCTCATGATTAGCTTCAAATGAAAATATGATTAAACAAAATGAATCGTTAAAATCTGAAAAATCTTTTTACATTATCAAAGGGAAAGGAAAATAAACATTTTGTGATAAATGATTTTTATTTCATAACCTTTGATAGTGTACAAAGATTAAAAGATAATCACCTGTAGCACAAATAGAGCTTTGATTTTCAATTAATAATACTGTAGTATAAGAGGCTATAAAATCAAAATATATTTTGGATATCTAATTACTATCTTGGTATTATGAGCTATTATTAAGTCTAATTGTAGATAACAGTGATTTTGAACTGATTTTTTAGAGTTTTCGGACAAAACAGAAAAAACCCCATAACTATATTAAAATTTTATTATACTCATGATTAAAGCATTCGGAAAAAGGGATTGTAATTTTGTATTGTTGGCTCGCTCAGTTTAGCAAGAATAAAAGTGAGGGGAATCATGATTTGTGAATTTGCATATCGATTGCAATTAAATAGTTTTGCTCCGACAAAAACATTTATTGATTTAGATTTATTTTTATTTTGACCAAAACTTATTTATTTAATATGAAAATCATTTTTAACTGTTTTGAGTTTTCTAATAATTATATAAAACTGTATTCAGTTTTAAAAATACGAAACAATCAGTTATTCTACAGTATTGGTTATACATAGAAATGCCAAAAGTAGAGAATACTTCCCTAAAACTAAACAATTATATCAAATAATTTTGTTCAGTATTTAGTAGAATATATGAATTTTATTTAATTCGTAATTTTAATATTAATTTTTATTCTCAGAAGAATAACTTTTTAAGTTAATGTTTTAAAATTCAGTTTTGTTTTCTCAGTAATTTTTGTTAATCATGATTCATGATCCAGCTCACTTTTCATTCTTGCTAAACTGAACGAGCCAAGCATACAAACTTATAATCCCTTCGTTCCGAACGCTTTGCTCAAGATATACAGTATCTTAGTAGGGATGTGTTTCAAAAAGGAAGTAGTGTATCAGAAAATGACTATTCCTATCAGATAATGCATCCAGTTTTATGTAAAATCGGAAATCTTGGATATCTTCCAGCGTGTTATGTATAACGTGTTAGGGATAAGCAGATACAAATTTATAATTTTATCAAAAAATCTCGCGAAAACTCCTGAACCCAACTTAAAAGCAATCTTAACATAATTTTCAGATTTTCTTTTACACGAGGGGTGAAGAAAATTAATGTTTGAATTGTGAATTTTGAACCTAATTAGCCTTTTTCAAATCATTTTGCTAATATATATATATATATATACTTTTCCAATTCAATTAAATGCTGTACTTTATTATAAACATTCAATAAATAGAATTGGAATTTCTATTCAGAAACTTACCAGTATACAATTCGCTTGGACCAATTCAATAAATTCTTTCTTTCGTATCCCTCGTTTAATATCTTCCTGATTGGCAAATGAGGACTAAAGATCACCTCATTATAGATCCAATTGACGAAACCTCTCATATCGTGTTGTCTGCATTTGTGCCTAAAGTCTATAATTGTTATGTTAGTCGGATTGGTTGTGAATCTATGGTAGGTCTCATACAGGCGCTCTACTTCTTCTACATGTCGTTTATACGATACTAATATATGACTGTCTATAATCTGCTTAAGAATGTCTTCAAGTTTACTATCGATTCCTGTGAGACGATTACTGATCTGATCTAATTTGACAAACATATCAGTAAATTCTTTTTTGGGTTTATTGTTCAAAAAGAGATTAATAGTCGCACAAAACATGCCAGCAATTGGCCCTATGTATGGGACAAAAGTTGCAAATGTACCAAGCGTATTAATAACTGCTGATATGTCGTTTTTAACAGCAATGTCCAATAGTTCTATGCTATATCTTGACCATTGTTCAACAGCTTCATGTACTTTATCTTTTTCGCAATCTATTGATAACACTAGGAATAAAATTATTAAAAAATTAATAAAAAACTTCATTTTATTGTTAATTAGTTGATTGAGTGCTTAGATATTTAAATATTGTTCAGTAGTTTAAATTCACAAAAATTGAATGTTAAAAATAAATAAATAATATATTTCTATTACTCTGTATATATATTTCACTTATTTCAAGCAAACATATTAATCAAATGATATGTCTTATTAATAGAGCATCTATTTATCTAAAATTATATTCATTACTATTGGACCAATAGAATTAGTATTCATATAGTTTAGTTTGCATAGATAAGTGATGCTAAGCTACTGAATGCACATTTGCATAGCATGTAAAATATTTCACGCCTTAGCGCACGCAAAATCCACTGAGTAATGTTTAATGTAATATTCCAATGAATTTTGAATAGCAATTTACATGCTTTTTTAAAAATTTAGTTCAAAGTGTTATTTAGTCTGGAATATTGATATTACTGATGGGGAATTTAATTTGTAATATTCCAACAATAGTACACTCTATGAAAGTAAACCATTCTTGAACATTTCTATTAGATTCTGCTAATTTCTTACAGAATTCACCTGTATTTGTTTGAATTCTGTTAAATTACGTCATTTTAAAATAAATTCTGTAAGAATCAAGCAGTTAAAAAATACCCACTATATACTTTCTTGTGATTTTGAGGCTCTTATCCCTACTCTATACCCCCTGACTTTGAATTGATTGGCTCTCTCTCTGCATTATTGTCTGAATTTTACAAATTAAATTATCCTTTAGTTGCATTTTCAGACTAAATGTAACCTTGACGAGTCTGATTAAATTCTAAAACAATTAAATCTCTTTTTAAAATGCTTGAAAGTTAAATAAACAATATATTAAGCTTTTCTGTGAAATAACTTGTTTGCAATTTATCTGATGAAATCATTTCATCGAAGAGTTTTTAATCATAAAGTTTCAAAATATTTAAACAAAATATATTCTTATATAACTCCAATATAAATTAATCTATAACAAAATGAATAATATACAGACATGAGAAATTTCAGGGGTTATTAGATTTTGGCGAAGTCAGGGGTTGGTATTCCAGACTGTGGCGTAACAAATTCTGCCTTTAGACAAGGGGTCCAGGGAAACGTATAGCGCAATGGTCAAATTCTTGAAGAATTAAATTAAAAATGACGTAACAGATTTTTACTACTTCTTAAATGATTTAACAGAATTTAATAGAATTTAGATATATTAGTATGAATTATGTAGGAATTTAACGGAATTTGATCAAATATAGCAATAACTTTACAAAATTCTGTTATTTTTCTAAGAATTTCGACAGGATTTATAGAACTTCATCCAACTTATTTGTGTGTATTGCTTAGGAAATATATTCTGATCTATATATTCATATCCACTGATGAGCGCACAATCATTTTCTGTGTTGCGCGTGAATGCCTTCGGCGAACAGATTCCATTAATTGACCGATATTTTTCCTTTACTTTAAGTTTAATATATCTGCCAATTCTAATTAGGCCATGTCATAGATTGTGTTGGCAGAGTTACCATATTTGGTAATGCAACTGTGAAACTTAATATTAATGACACTTCTGGCCATTGCCGTCGGGATCAGGTCGGCGCTGGCCATTTACCACAGAAGAAAAGGTTAGGATATCATTAGATGCTCAGTGAAGAGAGGTTTACAAAAAATATCTATATTGTACAATTGAATTCTTGGATCAGATTGAACAAAGCATAATAAATTCAATTTTCCAAATGTTGCACCTCCATAAACCCCCTTAACATTGCAATTGGCACAAATTTGTATTTAAATAAGTATCTGTAATATCACGCATTTTAGAAGAGAATCATCAAAAGAACTAAACAAGTTAATTAAAAATTTAAAGTCTATATATTTTTTTAAATTTTCAAAATTTATTAAAATTCTCATGACTTTCGCCCCTGTTGAAAATTAGCACATTGTCTCTTCTTTTAAATTATTTTACGAGATTTGTTACTCTGAACTAAATTCTGGTCCTGTAGGGGAAAATTATAATGAGAAATTGTTTAGTTTTAATTATAATTGTTCTTGTTTAAAAAATCACCAATTTGATAATTGGCTTCCTGTACCACTAAATTAATGTTATTTTTCTTTAATTTAAAATTGCAAATTGACTTTAATCAATTTAATATAATTTTTTCACAAACAATGATAGATCGAACATTAATTTAGTGAAACCGGAAGCAAATGTTCATTTATAGAGTTTTCATCAAATTTTAAAAACATTTTGAACTAGTATGATTTTTAAAAATGTTCAACCTTTTATAATGGTAAATTTCAACACTTTTTCAATCAATAAAACCTGAACAAAGAATCCGCTTTTAGTAATGTAAATTGAACCCTCTAAGTAATTTTACCATCCCCTACTTTCATATATGGCAGTTGGTGAATTAGAATTACCAAAAATGTGAAACATAAAAGTTAAAATTGTAGTTTTCTAATTATAATTATGACCACCGGTTATTTCTAAATGTTGCCCCTAAACAAATCTTGATGAATGTTATAATTAAGCTGAGATTAAATATTAATCTAACAAATAGGTAAGTTTTATAGCCTGTATTGATCAGGCATTCTTAATAATAATTACTGAGTTTATATACAAAAAATCTTTTACACAGATATAACATAGTTTTCGTTTATTAATTATAGTAATTGAATATTAAAAGCATTAAAATAATACATTTTTTAAAAGTTTAATAAATGATGTATTTAGCGATCCATTGAATATATAAACTTTATATTATTAACATAAGATATAATGCTCTAATTTGTTATTAAAATTATCGCACTGTTTATCAGAATTAGCAATTAGCATTTCTTCTAATTACACAAACAATCCAATCAATTGAAAGCGAAACGATTAGAGCAATGGTAGAACTTTCGTGTCCCCCAGGACAAGTCTCCCAGTATTGTTGCCAGCTGGCCACATGTATTCCAATTAATACTGCCCTTCCATTTCGATATAGATATAAAGGAGCGCCAGAATCTCTCTTAAAATGAGTTTAAACTTTTCATTATTCATTAGTGAAGCTTACGATAAAAATTAGTAAATAACACCATTAACTCTCAAACAGATACAGTGGAGATCATTTTAAAAGAGACAGACAAATGTTTGATTCTTACTAATTAGCTTTGAGTTTTTATATTAGAATAATCTTTAACCGAAAGATTAACATTAATATAAAATAATGCAAAATAAAAAATTTGATACAATGAC
>JAQFXN010003254.1:0-11229 GCA_034693365.1 Liacarus xylariae | reverse complement strand
CGATATGGTTTTACACCGCCGAGGCCACACCCGTCACTGATAGGGTAGAACACCGTATGGACCAGACAGATCGGTCACCGATATGGTTGGACACCACCGAGGCCACACCCGTCACTGATATGGTTGGACACCGCCGAGGTCAGATCCGTCACCGGTAGGGTTGGACACCGCAGGGACAAGACAGACCGGTCATCGATATGGTTGGACACCGCCGAGGCCAGATCCGTCACCGGTAGGGTTGGACACCGCAGGGACAAGACAGACCGGTCATCGATATGGTTGGACACCGTCGAGGCCACACCCGTCACCGGTAGGATTAGACACCGCAGGGACGAACTCTCGGACGACACCGCTAGAGAAGGTTCCGCCTCCTTCAGAAGACGACGTGCGACCACTAACTATAGCCTCGATCTCGACTGACCAGCGACCTGGTCACGAGTCCGCTTATTTCGAAGATGACTGAAAACCGGTTCCCATCTCGACCGACCCCAACAGCGAGGCAAATCGAAGTATACGAGCCCTGACGATGCGGACGACATCGCAACTTAAGTCATCCGACATCGCCCGGAAGGAGGTTACACAAGACCACAACACCCCCAACCGGGCACTACAACGCTCCTATTGCGGTCCCGACCTTACACTGATTTCGAATCGGATATTGAATGTTAAATAATATCCCAATAATGTACAGTATTTTAGATAATAAAATTGAATTATAATTTCTAATTTTGTATAACACAAGACTTTTGTATTATACAATGTGTTATACAAAGTATCAAAAAATATTTTGTATTTTGCCAACCCTATTAAGAGTTGAGTTGAAGTTTATAATCTTCTTAATTTATATTATTACTCATATAACTAAATCATAGCTTTTAGAAAAATGCTGAAATTAGTAATAAAATATTTGAGTAAGGTTTAACATGTGATATTTTTTGAGAAGGCTAGTTGTATAGAATTAATGCTTGATATGTTAGAGTTAAAATTTATAGCCAAAGATAATGTTATAGGGCTTAATAGAGCTATAAAATCCACCTTAGAAATTTATAGTATTTATATTTTGTTGTTTTCTGTATCAACTTTAGAATATTTCGTACACTTAGTATGAACTAGAATGCGAAACTGGAATCCCTATTCCTTTCATTTTCCCTTCCCTTCCCTTCCCACTCCCTTAAATGAAGGGAATGGATTCTAAATATATCTCAAGGGAAAGGGAAGGGAATGGATTGAAAGTTCGTCAATAAGGGACCCGCGGATACATACTTGAAAGGAATCCATTCACTCCCTTATAGTGTTTAGACCTACAGTTACTGTAACACAATCACAGTATGTATGTGTTTTTGGTCTTTTTTTGCTGCAAGAATTTGAGCTGAGATTACGTATGTGTGTTGAAGTAATTCGCGGGATTGAAGGGAATGGATTCTAAACATATCTCAAGGGAATGGGAAGGGAATGAATTCTAAACATATCTCAAGGGAATGGATTGAAAAATAAAGGCGAAGGGAAGGGAATGGATCGAAATGTCAAGACAATTTCGCACTCTACTATGCGTCTGGTTTAGTTTTCATAATTTGTAACAATGAATTTAGTATATGTCTATTTTGAAATACTAAGATTGCTCTCAAAATTTATATATATTTAAGTAATGGAGTTTTATTATTCGAATATTTAATAAAATGTAAGTTATTCTTATCTAGCTTAGAATAAATACTTGTGTTTATATTGGAGGCCAGCTCCAGGCAGTTCGAGGCTGATAGAGTTCAGGCCCAGGCTAATATTATTTTTGTAGGGCGAGGTCGAGGTCCATAAGGTCTAGGCTCATGAGGCCCAGGCTTGTGGTTTTCGGGCCCGTGCTTATCACTATTCTAAATTATTGAGAAGGAACTAGATATTTAATTGCATAAAATTGGTGCATTACTATTGGGTATATTTCTAAACCGATATTCCGAGTCATTTGTTGTCTTATTAATGATACAAATGTCAGTTAAAATCAACATTAGTTTTAATCGATATCTATTGAACTAAACTTAAGTAATATGTACTCAAATAAAACAAATAATTCTAATAAATTAATTATAAATAAAATAGTTTTAAAATTATTTTAATGAATTCAATTCAATGCTTAAAATTTTTATAATTTTTTCAGATTATTCAAGAAATGATTTAATAATAAATTTTAACTTGGTTAAGAGTAGAAAGAATTAATTACCAGTGTAATTTAATTATATATACTGTATATATATTTTATAGTAAGTTTGAAGTTCTTAGAAAGAATTAATTTAGAATTGTTTTAGAGATAATTTTTAAAAGTCATTATCACATAATCTATACGAGTGTTAAATAAAGTGCAGGAATTCAGAGGAAATCGATTTTTGAAATAACTTATTGTTATTTTATTGATTCAACTCATGCCTGAAAAAACTAGTTATCAAATACAACAGAGTATAGAAAGAAAGAGAACCGAAACCGACTGAAAAAGGTTTAGTTTTCAGTTGTGAACAGAATATTTTCTATTTAAACACAAAATACATTCAATTTTCTGATTTTTGACTCTATTTATATATTTTATTCGAAAATTTTTATCAATAGATAGATGTAATAGAATATCAAAAGAATAAGAGAGGAATACTTCTTTGCGGAACAAAATATAAAAGGAATCAAATGAAGAAAAATTCTAGAGTTTTGCCCACTTTTTTATAAATAGTTTCTTTCGTGTCATAAAGAATATGCTATAACTCATTCGTATTGTATTGCGATATACACTATATAGTAGTGAATGACAGAGACTCGCAAACGAATTATTGAGAAACAAATCACAAATAAAAATATGAATTGACTTTGATTTTCAAAATTCATCTGTTTAATGCAGGGATGACCAAGTTTAATCAATTTAAACTACATTTTTATAATATAAATAGCAGTTGTTAAATTATTACTGGAAATTAGGTGGCTTATAAAGGAAACAGCATGCTAAATTTTAATATTATCCAAATAACATACGACCAAAATTAATCTAATATACCTTCGTTTCCCATTTTGTGGCTGTCAGCCAATTTATATAGACTTTTTTAATGTCCAATAGATAGCCAGTCAGTTATCAAGTTTAATAGTAACACATATAGTGTGATATTCAATGTGGAGTTGATATTGATTAGTAGTGAAATACTAATAGAATATGAATGAAATGTGAATTTGAGTTGTTTTTAGACAAATAAAATTGTATTTCCTATTAAAACAGTAATAATCTTTTTGAATAATCAAAAAATTCCTTAATAATTTAATCTCTTAACCCAATAAATTACAATACTACTAATTTAATCCCCAAATAATTTTGACCATCCTAGTAATATACCATTTAATAAAATATCATTTGTGATTGTTATTAAACAGATGTAATTGTAAGTATGGTGAAAATTCAAATAACTTGTAATTGAAACTAAAATTTGTAAAATATGGCCCCAAATAGAAAAGTCTGAGCGAAACTCTGTTATGACTATAAGTGAGAGAACTTTATTTGACATAAGAATAATGCGATTTATTATATGAAACTAATGAATCAAACCTATTATATGATTGTAGGCGTCAAACAGTCATACGAAGTGCAAGTTTATGACGATTTTGTCATTAAAGGCAATACTGGGGTAAGTGTTCTATAGATATATAATTTGCTCTAAAATTATCCTCTCTTTGATGTTTTGTTGTCTAAGTTTTTGTTTTTCTTTCTTCTCTATCCTATCATAAGTTTATTTATCATTAATACAAATATCAGTAAAACTTAAGTTTCACTCATATCGTGACAACCCCTGCAGGTATTGCGATGTCATATCCCTTCGTTCGTTAGAGAATACGTTTTTGTCACCAATTGGTTAACAACCGATGGATTGAAAATACATTCAAATCTTGCAAATGGTATGCAATACAACATTAGTATTAATATAACAATAAATTACATTAATTTCAATTTTATTGTCAAAATATTAACAATTCTATTTACCATTGGATTCTTATAATTAAATTAAAATTAGATTAAAGTAATTAAATACAAATCAAAAGATTCCATAAAATAATTTCACTGAATATAAAGTAAATGATTTGAAATATAAAAATTTTTTAAATTAATTTTTTTCATTTAAGAATTTTATTTAATTAAAATAAGATTACGAAAAGAGAAAAAAATTATCCTGATATTTAAATGATATAATGAATAATGATAAATGATAAACATTGAAATGGTGTAAAAAGGGTGCAAAGAAGGTGGAGTTCAGAATATCCTCATAAAACAAATAAGTTAATCCTTCCCGAGAGCTTTGGAGAAATAGAGCCAAAACTGTCGATTTCTTTAATAAGTTAGGATATTTTGTAAAATTGCAAAATTATCAAAGATATTGAAAGAAATCTGTTAATTTAATCTGGAATGTTATCAATTTTTATGAATCTTTATTAGAGTTGTCCAATGTCTTATGGTTTTAATGAGCCGGGATAGTTGACTTTGAGCATAGGATTTACTCATTTGAGTGTAAAACGAATCCAGTGTTAAAGACTTGAAGAATAGATACAGAATTTCTGCAAAAGGATTCGCTAATTGTTGTTCGATGACATACAGTATATTTCGTGAACATTGACATAACCACCCCTCAAATATTTAGGACATAAGTTCAGGATTCATTATCATTTTACGATTTTTCTCTAGGAGTGGAATAAAGGAAGTCTATTACTGAAAAAGGTTGCAATTCTGTGAAATAAATCAAATTCAGTAAATTCTCAAAAAAAACTCTCACATACATCCCCTTAAATTGATATCATTTGACAGTTTTTATTCATTTCACTCCTACACTATTGTCCAACAAATACTCCCTAAAAATCTTAAATTTGTTAATCCCTACAAGAATTAGAAAAATCAATTTCTAAACAATAAGAATAAGATTATTACATTCATTCTATTTATACAAATGTAAAGTGTAATTGATATAAGAAACTGCTACTAATAATATGTGCTCTATTGACAATAGGGTGACCAGATTATTTTGAGCAAGACCGGGACAATTTAATAAAGTATAAAGATAAAGCCGGGACATTTTCGGGATATAATTTTTTTATAACTTGAACTAATCTATATTACAAATATTTGTATTTAATCGTTTGATTTTAATATATTTCCATTGTTTAAAAGTTAAGATTTACATTCTATTGCAGAGATTTAGATAACTCAATACCACTATAGAAGATGGATTTAATCTACTATGAATCTGGGAGGGGAGGCTGAGCAGAGGATAGATTACAGGTGGGGCTTTGCAAGTTTTAGAGTATTGAGTTTAGGAGGAATATTTTTAGAGTACCGTCTAATTAAAAAATATTAAACCCATTATTATGCTCTAATTTTTATTGACGATAATTAATAATATATAACAAAATCTTTCTAGAATTTAACAAAATATTCTAAAACTTGCCCTACTACTCCGTTTTATAAAAGTTATTATTGACCAGTCTGTAGTTGTATGAGAATCAAACCTTAATTGGGGTTAATCATAGCTGGACCAATTTCTGGATATCTCTGATCGGTTTAAGTATTGCATATAAATTACTTGTATATTTTCTGTTAACTGTGTTTTCATTTAACCCATTTATAAAAAATCTGCATTTGGTAAAATGAGTATAACTATCAATGAATTTTTTAAAAAATTCCGGGGCTTTATTATATCCCCATCTAACACTACCCGGAACACTGGACAGAAAACACAATTGCGTGACAATCTCGGCGATACAGTGACGTCTGGTCACCCTAGTTGACAATGAACTCAAAATCAGGGGGAATAGGGTACTGATAAGAGCCAAATAGTCAGATGACGGTATAGGGGGGGAGGTACATTTGTAACGTTAAAATTTTTCATCGTAGGGGGGTATTTTGGCTATACCCCCATTTTCCACCCATATTTATTAGATTAAAAGAATTAGATTCGATGATATGCTTTCTACACTCAAATTAAAGATTTTTTTTTAATTTAAACAAATAATCTTCAAGTTTACATCAATTCAATGAGTATTTCATTATCGTATGATCCGAAAACAGCAAAGACGAGTTATAAAAGACTTCAATCTTCACAGCGATACACCTAATCTATAGGAAATGCTTAGACTGTGCTATGCAGTGAAACTTGTATACCAATACTTATTTAACTCATTAAACGAAACTCGTTTTTCCTGTTTTCCACTCATATTGTTACCACTTATCGCAGTACTGGACACTAACACCTGACAATTTAACACTCATTCTCTCCTTCAGAGGATATAAATGCAATTTCCTTTAAAAAATGAGATATTCTCCAAAATAACAAACAATAAAAATCATTTGAATTCAACTATTTTTTTAACTCCGCTTTCGAAGAACAAGTAGTAAATAGACAAGTAGTATTATATGGAGGCCTATGATGATCATATGGGATGAGAATTTTTATAATTCTATATGATAGGAGCTTTCAATGGGATGGGAACCTACTATAATTCTATAGGATGAGATTCCAAAATGAGATGAGAGACTATGATAATGCCATTGTATGGGAATCCATTAAACAATCATTCCTTGAGCAAATATAATTCCTCTTAAGATCACCCTAGTAAAGCGAAGTTATATATATATATATATATATTAATGGTTCATTCTTGTTTATCTATTTAACTTTTTTTAGATTAAACTAGAAGTGTTAGCAAATATTGAGATTAAAGATGCAGAAAGTAACTTGCTAAATGAATGCATGTGACAAATTAGATTAAAATTTGTGCTTAAATTCTCTGAACTTTAAAACTTTTATTAAATCATTAATACTCTTCAGAATATAATTTTATATAAGTCTTTGTCTCTGTTTTGTTCTCTCAAACTCTCATAGTTTTATTGATCAGAGTTTCACTCTATGATAGAGAGTCATGTTTGTGACATATCATCTGAAAGAATAGCATAAGGTATACAGTATTTTCAATGGAACAGTGCTATAGTGTTGGCAAATGTCTGGTATAATAGAGAACTATGTTTTAGTTGATATAACGTAACGTATATTTTGCTGCAAAACCATAGAATGAAAATCAATTAATAATAAAAGAGTTTTGTATTGAATTTCTCTTTCCTTTACTCTTATTATTCTATACATAGACTATAGACTAAACTCTTCTCTATATTCTATTGAGTCTATCATTCATTCCTCATCTCAATAGGCGGTCGATTCAGTGTTTTGCCTTCGGGTGAACTCCATATCCATTCTGTGGATTCTGTGACCGATAGTCAAAGACAATATCGATGTCAGACAATATGGATTGAAATATTATTACAATTGTAATAATGGATTGAACCAAAAATAAATTAAATACAGTTCAGAAAGATTTGATTTGATTTCAGAAAGTGGTTAGAAATTGAATGACTTTATACAACAAATTATGAAAATTTTTAATTTCCAATTCAATTATCAATAGATTACTGATTAAGAAGAAGATCTCTTTAATAGCTTAAAATGATTTAATATTAATAAATGTATCGCTAATATCAAAGCTGACAATCATTGATAAAATTTCTTTCGTCTAAAAACTCAATTATGAGTTAATAAAAACAGCTTTACTTCTATTGATTTTATTATGAAGTTTAAGACACAAACCATATAAACACTATAATGAGATCCAAACTTTTGTCAGCAGTTTTTTTGGGAAATATATTTTTGAGAACAACAGTGGTATAAAAGTTGTTACAGTTATGTCGAGAGAAGATTTTATATATTTTCTAATAAAAATTCTGAACACAAAAGAATTTCGTGCTTTAGATCTCACACTCACTTCAATACAGACAACAAAATATGTCACAAAATCTCTATTTATTTCATAACTGACTCCTTCTTTCCATTCGTCTTGAATTACTTTACAGTAGATTCTAGTCATTTAAGGCACAAATAATACTCTTAACTTCGCTGAAAGTTTTATTTTAGTTTATAACAAGAATTCCTAAATTAAGATACAGTAATACGCAACACGTTAATACTTAAACATTTTAACCATGTTAAAAATATATTTAAAACAAACCATAAAATTATTAATAGTTTGACCAGAGCCAAAATTTTTCTTAGGAGTAACTAATTGTGCTAGTAAAATTATTTACCTTATTACCAATCCCTGTTTTGTCAATGAAGACTTAAAATAAAGAGCTGAGAATAGATTGACCAGATCATTGTTATCAAAATTGGAAATTCTTAAGAAAAACCTATTAAAAATTGGACAAGAACTGTACATTTTTAGGATGAATTTATTTTGAATATTTCTGTATTTTATTTTTATTTAATCATTTATAATTTTGATAATATTTGTCTGATCTGATTGAAGAATGTATATTGATGAAATTTTCTCAGATTGCCAGGGATATTTTGTATATAATTTTTTTGTCTAATATATAACTGAATATAATTAGTCTAACCAATCCTAACCAAATCCCAAAATATAATTAGGGTGAGTAAGTTAAAATAATAGAATTTTGTTTCTGCGCAAAAGTCAGGGGTATTTTGCAAAATCTCAAATTCAGGATGGTATTTTGGCTATACTTTTCATCGGCCTCCGATTTCAGTGTACCTTATATTAAGCTAAAATTTAAATATTTATTCGCTCTAATTAAATATTAACTCCTATAGTCTGCAATGTGTAAAATCGATATCGTATTTTAATTATCATAATAATTAACTTCAAGGTGTCTAAAATAACATCCCAAAATATTACGCCCAAATCTCCCCTTGCAAAAAAGTTAAAATTTTTTAAAAATTTTCATTTAAAGTTTCTTTCCTGTAGCAGATAAATGATAATATTCAATATATACACTATTTATTATTTACCGTTTATATTTTTATTGATAAATTATATAAATGAATATAATTAATATCAATTTATATGTTAAAGTTTCATAAATTAAACTCATACCTTTGAAAATTAAAAAACTATACAAATATTGAAGTGAATATTAAACATTCACTTTTAATTCATATATTAAAGTGCTATAGTGAAAGTGAAACAAAAATGTCTCTGAATAAATTCAATTTTGAATGTGACAATATTGAAAGTCTTATTACTAAATTAAGCAAAAAGAGTTGTGAATCAATTGTCAATTCAATTAAGGAATTAAAAAAACTATTTAAAAAAGAATGCGAAGAAAATAATAGAAATAAATTGTTAAATAAAAGAAAGTCGAGTGACATTTTGAAAACACCTATTAATTTTACTCAACAAAGTTCGAGTTCAGTTTCATCACCTCAACTGTTAGATCTTTCAATTAATGCGTCCAATAGTCAGAATAATGCGAATACAACTGATAACACACATCAGAATGCTTTGGAAACGAATGAAAAAGAAAAGTTCATAAAGTTATCAACTGATGAAAAGTTGGATTTTATGTTTGAAAAGTTGATTGAAATCGATTCAAAGCAAAGAAAGCAAAATTCCTATCGAAAGCCTAAATATTACTATAATAATAATCGTCTAAACTATTACAACAGGAATAATAACTACAATAGTAATCGGCAAAACATTGACAACAGGTCTAAAAGTTTTAACAGATATAACAATAACTTTAATCAAAAGAGAAATTTTAGAAATAATAGTAATAATTATGTAAAACATCAGAATTATTCTAACAATTTTCAAACAAATCCATATTCACTACAAAATCAAACAGTTTCTACTAATCCAATGCCATATTTTATGTATTCAATGCCTCAAACAAAACCAAATAATCATTTTTTAGGCCAAACTTTTTATCCACAAAATCAACAGTAAATTTGATTAAAACTTCTGTAAAATTGAACACAATTTCACTCAATTTTAGAGGTTTAGCGAATAAAATATTTGAATTTAATGCTTATTTGAATTGTTATAAAATAGACATTTTTATTGGTTGTGAGACATTCCTCGACAATAGCTTTACTAATAAAATGATTTCTAAAAATCATAATATTTTCCGAAATGATAGGACAAGACATGGAGGAGGAGTCATAATTGGAGTGAATTCTAACATTAATAGTGTCTTGATTGATATAAAAACACATCATTTCGAATCCATAACTATTCAAATGCTTATAAATAAATCAAAATTTATCATATCTTCTGTTTATATTCCACCCAATCCTAACTCATATCAATTGACAGAATTAAGAGAATTCGTGAATGTTTTATATAATAATTATTCTGATAATAGTGTCTTAATTACAGGCGATTTAAATATCAATCTTTTGGATAGTAATAAACCAATTGTTAGAAAATTCTTAAATATATTGAATGAGTTTGGATTTAAACAAATGATTAAATCTTATACTTTTCCTACGGATAGAAAATACTCAAAAAATAACTCTTTATTAGATTTAATTATAGTTAATAATCCAAATAGCATTTCTGATATAGATTTAAGTGAAAATATCGCGAAAACTTGCGATCATTTTCTAATTGGATTTAAGATTAATGTCTCAAAACCTAATAATTGTCCCAAAAGAAGAGTTATCTTAGATTATAATGATTCAGAAAATATTAATACATTTAATACATTACTCAAAGAAGTGAAATGGGATTTAGTTTTTAATAAAAACAATATAAACGATATCTACAATGAAATGATAGAAAATTTAGTTTCAATAAAAGACTTATGTTTTAAACTAAAAACTATTTCTAATAAACCCCAATCTATTGATTACACAATTAAGCAAAAAATTCGTCTAAAAAGCAAATATTTTAAATTATTTTTAAAAACTAATGATCTTTTCTATTATTTTTGTGTCAATTATTTGTATGAAATGATTCATAATTTATTAGAAAAACATTACTTTAAAAAATATGAAAAATTAATAGAAAGATCAGATAATTTGAAAGATTTGTATAAAAACATTAAATCATTTTCTGATAACGAAAATTGCAAAATATTTAAAACAGAAAATAATGAAATTCTTAAGGATAAACAAGAAATTGCTGAACAATTTTCTAATAGTTTTATCTCAAAATTCAGTCAATTAAAACTCCCGGAATATAATGGAATAAATTCTGATTCTAATATTCAAAGATTATCTGATTTTTCGTTAACAAAAACTGATGTTTTGCGAGAAATAACTCAATTGAATGCCAATAAATCCTGTATTCACTCAGAAATACCGACAATTTTGTTTAAAAAATGTCCCGAAATATTCTGTGAGATATTCTTCTCTTTATTTAATTGTATACTAAAATTCAATG
>JAQFXN010003253.1:0-11230 GCA_034693365.1 Liacarus xylariae | reverse complement strand
TTTGTTCTATGATTTCTAGTGAAAGAAAGAGTCATAAGTTTTCGGGTTTTATTAAAAGTAATAAATTGAGACAAAATTAATAAAATAAGTGCAGATCAGAGCCCGTATAGTATTGAGGAAAGACTGACCGCTTGTATTTGGGTTCACGACAGACACATTAATGGCAAAAGTAATCCTGAAAATAAAGTTGACTTTGAATTGCGTTTCAAAAAGTTAAGCTCCAGTCCTCACATTTTACTATTAGTTTTGTTTTACATTCAGTTTATTGCAAATTTAATTTTATATTAAAGGTTTTCCATAATTACTATCATTTTATCAAATGATTGAAATTTAAGATCTAATAATTAAACACCATTTAGAGTGAAGTTTAAATTTAAAAACTAAAAGTTTAAAAGTTATCAAAACTGTATATAACATCTAAAATAAAGCACAGAAATGTATTCTAAACACTGAATCGTCTGATGCATATAAAAGCCCAAAAATTATAACACAAATAATTCAAGAGGCCTTATAGTGTAGTGGTCAGCATATCCGACATGTAATCCGAAGACACCAGGTTCGAGTCCTGGTGGGTCCCCTTTTGGATTGTTTGTCTTATCAGTATTTATAACATCTTTAATACATTTATATTAAGTAATCTCTAAATAAATGATTGTTTAAGATCTAATAATTATCATTTTTTTATGTAAAACGTTTTATGCGAACAAATATAATAAATTTCTAATAATTTTATTCAATGCAATAATCTATTGAATAGAAAATTTTCCGAAAAAGTAGAGTCTATTCCTAAAAATATAAGCAAAACTTTGTAAATCTAATCGCGCGGTGTTAACAATGGGAATGGACTTATGAAACATACTATAGAAATATATCTAATTTAATAACAATTAGAAATCTATGGGCGCAAACAGTATTGAATTCAATTCACTCTTTCTCTAAGACTTCTCCAATGGATAATAAATGTTTTCGCGAATAGATTTCTAATTGTTGTTAAATTAAATATAATTCTATATAAAATAGTCAAACATTTCAGATGCCTTTCCGCCCTTCCATTCACTTAATTAAAAGAAACAATTGTTTAAAACATTTTTGAAGAAAACAATTAATTAAAATATCACTAATTAAACTGTTTTTAAATATCAATTAAATACGAAAAGAGTTATTATAAACGAAAATATATTATTTGCCTTTAAGTGGACACAAGTGTTCACTTCGAGAGTTGAGACGAGACTTCTATTTCGATTCCAATTCAATCTCTTATTCACAATTCCTTCTCTTCTCTACCTTTCCATTCAAATCCATTCATATTATTCGTCGTTTCAAACATTAATCCCTTCCCACCGGTTCTCAACTTTGAACCAAACATTTGTGTCGACTCTTTTGGAAAGTTTTTGAGTAAAGCTATTGTAAAGTATTAATCGTTTAAATTAATGAAAAGTATTTGTAATTATTTTTAAGAATTTATATTTCAATTCGACTATCAATTGACAACTAATATAGCGTCGAATCAATTGATTTGTTTTCGACGCGTTTTGTCGTCTTATTTCGGGTCTCCAGTCGAGGAGCGGAGGGTCGTGTTTCCCGATTCCACATTCAATAATACTCTGGCCATGAAATAGGCTCTGAGGTCAGGGCGTTGAATGAGTTGACTGATATGATCGGAAAGAGTATTGGGTTTAAAAACTACCTGTGCATATTTGTTGCAAATGCCATGTAATTTATTTGATTGAAAACATTAATTTATTAAAAGCAAAATATTTCTTATTAAATCATTTATTTTTTAGAAACAAAATTCATTTGTTTTAAGAAAATATTCTCATAATTATTAGATTCATATTTCATGTCAAGAAAAAAGAATGAAATGCAATACTAATGGAAATGTGAATCATATATCTAATGGAAAGGCATTAACAACGAAAAGGTTTTGTATGAAAAATAGAAAACAATAGGTTTTCTACGGAAAAAGCTTTCAAATACTTTTAGTATACAATTTGAGTGTCAATCGAAGCCAATGTCTGTATTTCAGACACAACTATATTATTTGTGTTTCGAAAGAAGACATTTCTAAGAGAACCCTCTTATTGGCACAAAACAGGCACTGACTTACATAATATCTTAAGCTATGAACCCAGTCATCCGCCATTTGATTGCTTTACGCCCAGTGCCTGACAAACACACATTCAGGTGCAGTGAAAATCATATTTCGATCCAACGATAGATGAAAGAAGAAAAATAAGAAAAAACAAATTCACAAAAATATATATGAATTCTCTTTTCCAAACACTTTATTGCCATAAAAGAAGTGAATATTTGAGAAATTGAAGGAAGAAATACAGAAAAAGAATAAATAGTATTAAATTGGAGTGAAAGTGGAAAAATGGATCTCTCATTCATCTAAACAAAAACAGAGAAAAGACGACTTATAAACTCAAATGTGATATATATTTATTTATAAGTATATAAACTTATCCCTCTGTTATGTAAAGCATTTCTCTATTTTCACTCGTATTCACTCTTATTATTCTTATTCCAATATATCTCTCCTCTTATTCTCTATGTATTCAAATATTCGTTTCACTTTATTTTTATGCTAAAAACAGATCCAAAAGAAGAAGAAGAAGAAGAAGAAGAAGTTTGAGTTTATTCTCGAGTCGTCTTATTATTTCTGTTCGCTTTTCCTTTATTTCTCTCTATTATAATATACCGCTCTTTCGGAATAAAACTTTTCACTTGAGATATAAGAGATGAGACGAAATCGAGAGTAAAGAGATTGAGAGACAGCACAAGAAAAATATTAGAATGATTTTGACGCGGATTTATATATTGCTCAAGAGGTGAAGGCATTACAATATTTTTTATAAACTATGCATAACTGTGCCGGGGTTTGCAGGGATTGCCAAGTTGAGATGAAGAGAAGCTGGTTGAAATTGCTTCTAATGCTAAAACTCAACTGACTTGAGGAAAGTATGAGACATGCTTTTAACTTACGTAAGTAAAAAGCCTGAATGGAAAATGTAGAAAAATTAATTTCACGACACTTCAGGTTATCAAAAAATAAAACATAAATCGATATTTGGATCAACAAGTTATTATCCCTATTGTTCAGATATATACTATATAAAAAATTGGGACAAGTTGAACTCTTTCTATAACATTTAAATTCAATTTGCTTACATAATTGTAGGGATGGCTAATGAACTCAAAGTCAGGGGATATAAGGTACTGGTAAGAGCCATAAAGTCACAGGGGGTATAGTAGGATTTAAACTACCATATTCTTGCTGAATTTAATTATAAATGACGTAATTTAACAGGATTTCGACCAATTCTGCAAGAATTTAACAGAATCTGACAGAATTTTGTTATTTTTCTAAGAATTTCACAGAATATTCTTCAAAAAGACACCTTCGGCGCAGTTTTCTCAAAATTTCTAGGGAGGGGTACTATTTATTTCTTCATCACAGGGGTATTTTGGCTATACCCCCCCTCGATTGGCCATCTCTACATAATTGTGAACAGATTTCATAATTTCATTTTGGTAAGTTCTGTGTTGTGATATAGATCTAAAAACATTTACTAATTAAAAGAGGATATTTTATTGGATGGACTTTAGTTTAAAATCGGGTTTATTTCAAAGTACGTCCACCAATTTTAAATTCATCTAAAATTTCTAACACTATTAATAGTTTCAGAAAAGTTTTAAAAAATTTGCATGTTGAAAGAAGTGAAATATTGGATTCACCCTTGGTCATCCCTAATGTTATGCTGATATATGTTTGTGTTTGATATTCAACTGTATTATTCTTAAAAAAAATCTGTTAGTATTGTGTGTATCAGTGCTCGAAGATAAGGAATTACGGTCGCATGTCATAGACATCTGCTTATATTAGAAGTTACACATAGTTAGCTTCGGGCCATTCAAGTCTCTAAATCTCAAGTCACAGAATCACCCATTTCTTTGCTGGTTCTTTGATTCACTGCCCTATTATATTATACATAACTGTTCTCTTTATCTGCAATGTATTGATGTGATAAACTATTCCTTATTTCTGATAACTTTATTAAATATGCATATAATATGAAAAGAGAATATTAAATATTTCATTATTTAATAGTATAATAAATATTGTTATTAAACTTAGAGTCAATATAATGAAAGCCATTTAATATCATCTCTTATTAAGCTTAATATTATTCTTATTTTAGTATTTATTTCACATCCGAACCAATAATAAAATTATTTTTAAGCATATTATAGATTTCTAACTTATATTTCCAACAGATTTATCAGAATTGCATTTGAAATATAAAGTGCTGTATATATAATCTCATTATATTTTTATTTCAGTAACTTCTAACTTATCAAAAGTTGTCATTCAATTTCTTTGACAAGGACCTATCGATAAAGTGGAAATTCGCTAGAGACAAATCCTATATTGCATAATGTTAGGCATATTTTTTATACAACAAAAAAATTATTGGCCCGCATGTGAATAAGCAAATCCTAGCTAATTTTCAAAATATTATAACTAATCTTCCTGTACCCCCAGCAGCCAATAATTTTCTGGCCGTATAAAAAAAATTATGCCCAACTTTATGCAATATAGGATTGGCTCTAGCGGGTTTCCACTTTTTCAATAGGTCCTTGTCAAATCGATTTGAATCAAAAAATAATTTTACAATTCTTTTATCCAATATTTCTATTAATAAACGTCACAATAATACAAAATTATTTGCAAATATAGAGGGAATAATAGGTTTGAATCAATCGTCTCGATCATTGGTCTCTCATCTGAAGTATTCAGTAAAGCCCTGCTCTGAGCTGTCATGCCTTGTCCTGTACTACAGCTGTTGTATTATTTATTTTTTTGTTTTGATTCTATCAATGATAGCAAAGAGCACTGCGGGTGAGGATGTTGTGGGTTCTGTCAATCAAGTGGGTGTTGGGCCCCCTCTCTCCCACTCTCTCATTCTTGAATGGGTGCGAGAATGTTATGAGAATGAGTCACACAATTATGCATTCGTAGTGAGTGTGAGAAATACCATATATTGTGCTTATGTAGAGATACGGTTGTCAGGAAAGGCACAAAAACAATAATAAACTGCTGATAGAAAAGGACAGTCAGTGAGAGAATAGGAGAAATGATTCTCCAATACATTTTCAGTCAATAATGAATGGATGGGTGAATAGAATTTGATAAGAAAACCATAAGTTTAGGTCTAGTATTGGACTTAACAGCTCTAAAACTTATTTTTGTTGTATACAATCGCCCAATGCTTTAACTCTAAGTTTGTATCGACTCTTTCATTAGCGCTGAGTTTAGTTGAGTTGAGTACTACTTAATGGTTGGTTTGGGGGTCCAGTCGTGATCACAGTGTGTTAGGAAAGAGGAGACATTTGCCTTATTTGAAAGGTTAATTGATTGAACGCAACTTCCATTTAACACATAAGAGAGTGTAGTAATTGTGAAACTGTTGCCAATACTGGCTCTAAGAGTCCTAATGGAAATACTGGTGATTGTGATGGACTGACAAATCAGGTTTACGATAGTGTCAATCGGTATTAAAGAGTTTGTTGTCATGAAGTCCACCCAAATTGCCATCCATTTTGATGATTCAGAAGATAAATAACCAATACTTTTAGTCAATTAATTAGAAACAAATAGTAAGATATATAAATATATTAAGGATTTCAATCATTAGAAAACTATTTGGGAATCAGAAATATTTTCTGAAAATTCTTAAAAATCAAAATATGATATTGGATTCGATGCAGGGATGGGCAAAGGCGACGAAGTCAGGTATTTGTGTTTTGGCCAGTTTTTGTGGCCAATCGCCAGTATCTGTCCATACATGTAATGTTAGAGATTTTTTCTCAGGGGGTATTCCGTGCTGTACACCCTTTTGCCCATCCCTGATTCAATCTAATGTGGACATTGGATTTCAAACTCCGGTGACATTATTGTTACAGAATTTATACAATAATAACATAATTTACATAAATTTTTATTAGTCTTTCGTAAATAATTTTTGTCACTTGTGATGGCAATCGTGTGGCAGAAAATATAGTTTCATATATTCATGAGAATTACTGATTAGGGATTTTATCTTATGATTACATCAAAACCATTTTATAAGCTATGAATTGAAAAAAATCCCTTTAAATTTATTGCTTTAGTTCTTCTATTTTTCAATGTTATACATGAAATAAATAATACTTTCGATGAGAATAAAAAAAAGTAATATTAAAACATTTTTTTGTAGAATAAAAGAGTTTAAATAAATTATTATATCATAAGAGCAATAGTAATATCAATAATAATAATATATTTTTATGTTCGCATAACTTCTCAATGAATAACAAATACTAATAAATTATAAAATAAAAAAATTATAAAATTTAAGCCAAAACATTGAGAAAGTTTTATGAATCAAATAAAGGAAACTTTTAATAACACTATAAAAACGATCATTACTTTGAATTATTTGACACAAAATTTGTATAAATTTGAATTAAAATAAAGTCATAAAAAAGAAATACAATAAAAAATATATCAATTTTTATAATTTAATATATGTTTTATATTTATAAAATTTAAATAATATAGTTTTTTGGAATAGTAAAGAAAATTGGAAATAAAAAACAAGAGATACTGAAACTTAAAATCACAATTTGAAACGTTATCAGGGTATATTAAACAGTGATGTAGAAGACAATTTTTCTAACGAATTTTGAAATTTTTGGTCAGTCAGGTCCAGCGTTTTTGTGGTATTAATGTACAGTATGTTCGCTATGGAGTACTCCCTGTACCCACTTTCATATCTTTGAAGGAAAGCATACCAACATAGGCATGAATTAAAAATGAACAACATAATTTATAACATTATGAGAGGGGTAACATCAACAATATTATTCCCTATTTTCCAAATAATTTTACAGAATTTGACGAATTTTGCAGAATCCAGAATATTTTTACTGAACTACGTAAGGGATAATTAGTGGGTATAACCTTAAACCTGACATAAGAGAAGATACATGCTCTCCATTTATACCCTACTTCTGCATATTTGATTGTAAACATAATATTTAAGTTTGTTTGAGGTCAGATATTAAAACTAAAATTATATTTTTATGTTAATAATAATAATAGTAATCGTAATAATGGTTATTATTATTATTTGCAATATTTATAAGATTAAAGTAATTCACATTTTTATTAATGTCTATAAATAGAGAGAATAAAAGAGAATTAAAGAGAAAAATAAAGTTTCATTACGTTTATTGTCTAAATAGACTTACAGTATATATCGATAAATATAGTATTTTTATTTCATTCTCGCTTAAAGTCCTCAGTTTGTGGCCATAGACTTCACATGTTATTACAATAGTATCCAATCTTCTTAATGCTAACGAATGGCAAAAGTCCATAAAGATTTCCAGTTTTACTATCCATGAGTTCAACCCACTCATTGAGATTGTTTGGACTAAAGTGATTGTGCGGTCGCCAAACAATTTAGTCGAATCTTAATAAATAGAAACCAAAACTTTCTTACATAATAGGCCATTAAGAAAACTCTTACTGTCTCTCAGAGGTATTTTACTTTTCTGTTGGACCAGAAAACTGGAATCTAAAGCCAAAACTAAACATTGAGTGCCTTAAAATAAATGTATGCCAAAAGTAGACTATCATAAGTCTTTAGTACTATACAGAAGAGCACAGAGAGTAATGTTCAGACAGTGAATTGCGAAGGACTTAAATAAGAATCGACTTAAAGAACTAACGCACAGAACTATTTTTTCTGTTGATGGAACGGATAATTTATTTAATGGACATAATAATTCTTGAGTGCATTAAAGATTTTTAGGATTGGTATTAGAATAATGGCATTCAATCCACAACTCATTCCCAATACATAAATCGACAGAAAATAATTTCCTCCCATTTCTCAAGTTTTATAAAAATTCTTCTCATTTTTTCACTTTATTTGTGTATAATTTTTTCAGATTTTTTTTCAATTCTTTATTCTTGAATCTGGTTTTTTGCTCATTAGAGATGATATATATCTGAAATCAAATTCTGTTCCAAACAACTAATACATTGATTGAATAAAAGCACTGTTTATTACCGTTCAATATAAAAGAGGTGCAAAGTCTATGGGGATTAACAAAAGTTTATTATAGATAAACAGGCATTGAATGCCTGATCGAAATGCGTTCACAATTTTTCTATCATCTCTTACACAAACCACTGCATCTGTTATATGAAAAGATTCACATTTAGACAATAGCACCGTTAGAGCCATTGTTTTTCTAAACAACAAACTCGTCAGCACTGATGCCAACATCTGGTTCTCCAATACATTGCTCTTCATTGCATCCAATAGTTCAGTCAAAGCAGTTTTAGTAAAACAAATCCACTCAAAGAAATTAGTCAATGGATTAAATACTATTTTTAGGGCTTATTCCTAGAGTTTTACTTAGACTTCAAATGTTAAAACAGATGCCAACAACTAATTCAAATATATTTGGGATTATTCTAAAAAATATTTTTATTTAATGATTTGCCAACAAATTATGCAAATATATTAAAAATTAGTTTTGTTTCCAAAACTAAACAAATGCTTTAAATTAACGCAAAATAAATATTTTTCTAACAAATATAGAATTAATCAATGCTGTGCTGTGCCATTCTAGTTCTGTTAAGTTTCACAAACACTATAATAGTTGTAGTCTAATTGAATCTATTGTTTTTGTGCTTCTAAATGTGAAAGCTTATCTGATCTAGAATGGCACAGTTCTGGAATTAATTGAATATAAATTATTTCTTCGAAAATTGTTTTTTTTATTAGTTTTAGGAAAGAAATATTTTTAAACGATGAAGAGATGGGAGCAGCTTAGTCGGCATGGTTGTCCTCTTCTGAACGAAGGGTTGCTGGTTCGAACCCAGCCAGAGGTGTCTCACTTCTGATGCTTTGTCAAAAAAGTCTTTATCACTTTCAGTTGTTCTCACTTCAATATTAGCAATGACCTCGTCACTTGTTCTAGACAGAGGAGGACCAAATGCTTCGTTCACTTGAAGCATAGTATTCGGTCACCACACCTACACAGAAAGGTACAAAAGGCGTTCATGAAAATGAATGAATATTTTTAAACGAATTAAACTTTTTTATCACTTTAAAGTAATAATAATTTTAAACCATTTCTAACCTTCATGTTTATGAACAATTGCACCTTTATATTTATGAAGATCTTTTTCAAACTTTTTAAATATTGTTAGGGACTTATATAAAGAATTTACAATGTTGGAAATGTCTAGTATTTAATTTAATATAATTTTTTAAACAGAATTCTGAATAATTAAAGACAAAATTCAACAGAATTTGAACTTTTTGTATACATTTGACAATTTTGCATATATTTCTTGAGAATGAGTTCTTTAGACACTAACTATTTCTTTACGTCAATGGAAACACAGGCATAATATCAAAACACACCAGTTTTGTGACATGACTTAAATTGACATCATATGTGCGTTTTGTGACAAAGAATTCTAAATTTGAAGTTTCACTCATCTTTAAATTATTTAGGTATTTATACTGGCATATCTCTTTTTAAGCTACATCTCTATCCGGCTTTTGAATTCTATAGAAGTAAGCTTTCTATTTAATAATGTTCCTGAATATCAGCACTACTGTAACAGTACTGCATATCTCCTTGTAATCAAAGTGCCTGCGAATCTCTACTAAAATGTAAGGCAGAGATAATATATTCGAATTTAATGAATCACTTTTTTCTTCAGAGTTTATGTTAGCGTAAAAGTTTGCCAAAAGTTGAGATCAGATAAAAAGTTAATTGAGAAAAGATAGAAATTAGATGTCTCGAGGAATTAGTGAATTAATGAATTTACTTTTATTTTGCAATCAAATTAATAATTTATAAACTCTTTAGATTTTAGCGAAGATCTGAATTAATTCTGAACTCAAACACAGAATCGATTCAATAAAAATTTAGTTTTTTAATTGAATAGAAATAATTGATTCAATTATTTTGTAATATAAAGCGAATAGCCTTTAGTTTATTGTTATTTGAAATAACTTCCAAAATATTTAATTTTGAGTAAATTTAGAAATATTGTATCAGGAAGTGGTGGGTTGAGCTACTGAGCTGTAGGTATGGTTCTCGCCTTACTGTGGCGAAGGTCGCTGGTTCGAATCCAGCTACTGATGTCTATTTATTTAGACTTTTTTCAACTAATATGGATCTCAGTTGTTCTCACTTCACTGCTAGCAATGAGTTCATCACTTATTCTAGAAGGAGGGGAACAAAGTGCTTCGAGCACTTGACGCAATAGCATTCGAGAACTACGCCGACACCGAAAAGTACAAAAGGCGTTCATGAAAATGAATGAATGAATGAATGAATGAATACAGAAAATCATTATTTTTTTCCTCTACTTTGATGTCAGACCTAAACAAAAATAGTGGAAATCTTTTAATATTGAGTTAACAAAATCTGTTGCCAACCAACTGATACACCCAATGGATGAGTAGAGTCTTCTTCGTAATAATTTTTGTGAAATGGCTTATCTGGTAATCACTCTTTCAGCCCTTCCATTACATCACTCGAATAACTGGCTATACGTTATATTTTATTAGATAACTGTTTGGTTCAATAGTAAATGCATTCCATCTGCAGCTAAGATAGAGTGAAGATATGGGCATAAAACTAGTGTAGACTAAAAAATAAGTAATTAATTTGAAAAACAAATTATTTTGGAATCAAATGCAATTAATATTTTAATTCACTCTAAAAATTATGTTAAATCACATTAACTATCGAAAAACGAAACTGATTTTAAAATATTGTAAATACAAAAAAAACAAATAGAAATTACTATTTTTTCAATTAACTAAACATATTTATTGTGATGAAAAGCAGAGACAGTCAACCAGAATGTAGTATCTGAATGAAGAAAAGATTATTTTGTAAAAATACTCTCTTATTATAAATAAAAGATAGTAGAATTTTAGAGAAAGAATAGTAGAAAGAAATTTAATAGTTAAATTTGAAGAAATTGTATCTTGGTTTTCTATCAGTGTCTCCACATAAACTAGTTTTGCATAACCAAAATGGCCTTTTGAATACTGTCGCCAACTTTTGTGGAAATACCTTGAAAATCCCAGATTGGGATTTTATTAGCCTGTTGAAAATATAAAAATACATCACCGCA
>JAQFXN010003252.1:0-11231 GCA_034693365.1 Liacarus xylariae | reverse complement strand
ATTGATGTAATGTCAAAATATGCATGGTCTGAACCACTAAAAGATAAAACAGGAAAATCTATAACTAATGCTTTTAATAATATATTGAAAGATGAAAGACAACCATTTTATTTAAGAACTGACCAAGGTAAAGAATTTTTAAATAAAGAATTTAAAAGTTTTTTAAAAAAGAAAGATATACATCATTTTACAAGTAAAAATCAAGATATAAAGTGTGCAATAGTTGAAAGATTTAATAGAACACTAAAAGGAAGAATGTTTAAGTATTTTACATCAAAAGGAAATAGAATTTGGTATAATATACTATCAGATTTATTAATTGCATACAACAATTCTATTCATAAAAGTATAAAAATGACTCCTATTCAAGCAGTTAATGTAGAAACGGAAATATTAATTAAAAATATATATGGAGTTAATAATTTGATTGACCTAAAAATTAATCAAAATCATAATTTATTAAATATTGATGACACTGTTAGAAAAAAATACAAATTAGGACGTTTTGATAAGAGTTATTTTCCAAATTGGACAGATCACATATATAAAGTAAAGACAAGAAATAATGATCTAATTAAACCAGCTTATAAAATTACAGATGAAAACAACAACATAAGATATTATCCAGAGCAAATACAAAAAGTAAAAGAAAATGTTTATAGAGTTGAAAAAATTGTTAAAAGTCGCAAATTAAAAGGTAAAAAACAACACTATGTTAAATGGCTAAATTATCCTGAGTCATTCAACTCATGGGTAAACGATGATGATATATATAATCTATAGTTAATAAAAGTACTATTAAATATTATTTTATTAAACAATGGTAGGACCCTCAAGACCTAAGAGAAAGTCCAAAAATTGGATAAAGAAATACACAAAAGAATTATTCAAATATAAACCTTTAATAAATGAAGATGAGGAAATGAAACAAAAATCAAAACCAAAAGTCAAGACAAAAGTTAATAAAAATAGTAAAATTGAATGGATTATTTGAAAATGGATTCTCAATATATCACCATATCAACTACTAATTTTGACAAATTTATGAGTAAAGTTCAATCTCGTGATCTACATGGAATATGGGAAATTGGTATTAAAGAAATCTGTTTCACAAAATGCTGGCAAACACTTCCAATAGAGCAATCATTTAAACTTGTATACTATGATAAAGATAATAAAGAAACTATTTATAAAATTTTAGAATCAAATGATGCAAAGATATCACGTGGTCAATATACAATTGATCAGCTTGTAAATGAAGTTAATAGATTGTTAGAAACATTTTTAAAACATTCAACTGATGAAAAAACATATTTGAGATTGATTGATGATTCTGAAAATATTGAGGTTAAAGCACTACCTTCGTTAATATTAAAAAATGAATTTGTATTTATGAAACCGGGTACTCTTGAAGACATAGGAAAACTGTTTTTGAAATTTGACAAATACTTAGGACAAGTTTTAGGTTTACCAGAAAAAGAATTGATTAGAGATATTAAATATACATATCAAGCTTACAAGTTATTTACAAAAGATGGTTATCCCTTTGTGACCGATTTAGATACACAAAGCTTTTCAAAACTACAATACAATTTAAATCCCATTAAATTTTTATATGTAAAAAGTGATTTGTGTATTGAAAATTTGATAGATAAGCAATTAAGTAATTTACTTAGAATTGTTAACGTTCCAACAAATTCCGAATTTCTTGATCAAATCACAATAAAATATGAAAATCCAGTCTATACACTTGTAGATAAGTTATCATTTAATGAAATAGCTCTGGAAATTTTTGATAATCTTAGCGATAAAGCAAATAATTTCCTCAAGGATACATTTTATATTATACTTCATTTACGGAAGATTCCTAGTATTGATTCTGCTTTTGAACCAGAAACTAAAGGTGATTTAGATGACGTATTGCCCGAGAAACACCCCTTGGATAATTAAATAGTTAATAAAAGAAGATTTTTCGTTGTTGAATTTCTATGAAAACATATTAAAATGGATAATTTTTATATTACATTACCTTCAAATGTAGCAAGTGATCACTACATTAATACAGTTGCTAATTATACTACTAAATTAGCTTCTCCTATAAAGCTATCTGGAGACTGGGAAGTAGGTCTATCTGAAATAAGTTATACACATAGTTGGTATAATGTTTCTGAATATGATTACCTCAAATTACATTATTACAAAAATAATACTAAATATCAATATAAAATCGATAATAGTTTAATAATTGGTCGATATGAAAATATAGAGAAATTAATAGATGCATTAAATGTTCAAATGAGTATAGGTATAAAGGACATTTTAATAAATAGAAATAAGCGTCAAATACCTACTTTAACAGATGTCGAAAGACAAAAAATTAGAGAAGAGGCAAATGGTGATCAATATAAGGAGTTCAAATTAATTTTGGAAGCTACCAATAAACAGATTGAAACATCAAAAAAATCAAAGTTACCAAAGGCAGAGGCACTTACAAGTAAATCTAATGTTGCTGTACCAGATGATTTAAATGTAAAACTTAATAAGATTAAAAATACAAGTATTGAACTCATAATTCCTAAATCAATTTCACCAATAAATAATCAGAGAATTAATCTTAATTTCTCTCAGAAGAGTAATGATGCTTTATCAGAAGATGCTAAATTTTTATATGATGGAAAGTCTAGGAAAATTAATTGTTTATTTGGATATTTTAATAATACATTAGTTTTTCCAGAAATGTCTGATGATCTATCTCAAATGTTGGGGTTTAATAAAAGTGAGTTTGATTTTATTAGAAAATTTAGATTTAATCAATACGATAGTGACACTGAATTAGGTTTAACAATTCCTGAAGAAAAAGATCCTGAAAAGTTACATATTTTAAGATCACATTCGGGGGAACAGCCGTATGATTTAACTGTAGGTTATCATTCACTATATGTTTTTTGTGACATAGTTAGGCCGTCATATGTAGGAAATGCATACGCTCAATTACTAAGGTTTGTAGAAATACTTACACACTCAAAATTTGGAGACCAAATAGTATTAACCTATCCGGATATACATTATGGTCCAGTCTTAACAAAAGAATTTGAAAATATTGAGATTGCAATTAAAAATCATATAGGCAAGTTAATGCCATTTGAATTTGGTAGGTCAATTGTAGTCTAACATTTGAGACAAAGAAGACAATATAAGTATAATAAATAGTTTATTTAATTTAAAATGTCGAATCCATATATTCAATGCTATATTAATCAGGTAGTGGGAGATTTTTCAGCCTTCAGTGGTGTTAGATATCAAAGAGGTCATGGATTTTTTGGAAGGCTATTTGGAGGAATAGGTAATTTTATTAAAGGGATAGCTCCCTCGTTAGGTAAAAGGGCTCTTCCTTCAACTATACGACTAGCTCAAGATATAATGTCAGGTGAAAATGTTGCCAAATCTGCTAAATCAAGATTAATTGAAGCAGGTAAGAACGTAGCAGATGAGACACTAGATAATATCAAAACACTACTTCAAAAAGGTTAAGGTATTCTAAGAAATAGAATAGGATATAGCAAATTTAGGGTACATGGACGTTATGCTAAATCAAAGAAAAGAAAAATTAATAAAAAGAAGAGAAGAGTTAATAAAAGAAGCAAACGGAAGAAATTGAAAAAATAAAAAATGAATAAACTATATCATTTTTCTTCGATTACTCCACTGCCAGAGTTATATATCTTTACAGTACCGCCCACACAGTTATCAATAGAGAAAAATATTATTACTGAACATAGACCTATATCAGTATTAGATGTAGATTCTATAATAGAGTTTAATGTTCATTCGAGAGTTGATGAATATATTCAGTTGAAAGATACTTTATTATATATGAAAATTAAAATCGATATCAAGCATGCAACGGGCAAAGCAAATATTAGAGATGCTGATTGGAAAAAAAATTAATCCAGTCCAAAATTTATTACAAACAATGTTCAAAGCTATTGATTTAGAAATCGAAGGTAAAAGTATTACAATAAATCCACAAACTTATGCTTATAAATCATATTTTGAAACCTTATTGGGTTATACGACTGATGCAAAGTTCTCTCACTTGCAAGCTCAAGGATTTATAGCAGAAGCTGATAAAGGAGAAGCAGAATTATCTGAGTAAAAGGGTAAACTAATTATACCTGATCCTGTAAATACCGATGGTTCTGGAAAATAATTGAATTAATACTAAAATTACACTTAGATTTAGCTTTCCAGCCTAAACCTTTAATTGGAGGATGTAAACTGAAATTTATGTTAGTTCCAAATAATCCTTCTTTCTATTTGTGGTGTGCAAATACATATATTATTCCTACAGTCACATTTGAAATTGCCGCTCTTTATATTAAGCGCTCAAAAGTAAGTCCTCCCTTAATTAAAGCACATAATGTTGCATTAACTAAAGGAACAGCAAAGTATCCAATTACAAGAGGTAATGTCAAGTCATTTACTGTAAATTCAGGAGCACTTGACGTCAATATTGATAATGCCATTTCAAGGCAATTACCTAAAAGAATATTTGTTGCATAAGTTGACAATAAGCGATTTACTGGATTAATTACACAAAATCCTTTCAATTTCAAACCATTTGACTTAAATTATATCACTGCATCAATCGATGGTGTTCAATATCAATCAGTAGCGTATACACCTAATTTTTCCAAAGGGTTATATATAAGAGAGTTTTTAGGTCTTTATGATACACTTGGTTCACTATCATCAGACAGTGTTCTAAATATAGATAGAGATGATTACATAAAAGGAAATACAATTTTTGGTTTTGATTTTGGAAATGAAAATTGTGAAGATTGTAATAAATAAGGTTTTGTTGATGTAGTTCGAAGTGGCTCGGTAAGACTACAAATGAGATTTGGTACTGCTTTAGTTCAAAACATATATGTTTTAATTTATGCAGAGTTTGATAACATGATTCAAATTGATGCTACTCGAACACCATCTACCGATTTCCTTTAAATGAATTTAGATACCAACGATATTAATATTTATTTAGAAGATTTAAAATGTTTTAAAGGAGCTATTCCTAAAAATTTAGTTCCAATTAAAGTATTTAAGGAAAGCCCAATAGCATTCATAATTAATAAAGATCCTTGGCCAAATGGAGGTCAACATTGGATAGCTCTATTCATAGATAAAAATGATAAAGCTGAATATTTCGACTCATTTGGTCGTTCGCCAATTTGTAGTGAAAGTATCAAATCCAATCCAAAGTGTTACAAAAATGTGAAGGGTTTAGTTTAATATTTGTTAAAATGAGATGTTTGGACTTCAATTTTGAAGTATTTATTAAATTATGGTCAGAAAATTAATTAGTAAATGACATTATTGTTGATGAAGTATTGTAATACTTGATCCAATATTTTTTCAGTAGAATTTAAATTGAAAATATCAATAAAAATTTCATATATTAATAATATATTTATTATAATGAAACTAATTCTATGTTTATTAGCAATTGCGTTATTAATAATATTATTATTAATTTATTATATTAATGAAAAGAAATTCATCAATATAGATGTTATAACGAAACGAATTATACAGTTTGTGAATAATCTTATAGCCATGCTTATCAAACAAGAAAAAATAATAAATGTATACATATTCTATTCTCTTATAAGAAATAATGGAGCAAATATGTGCTGTGGTTGAGTGTCATGGATTTCAGTTCTCTGTTCGTTTTATTGCCCGAGAAGTAGCTATAGCCTTTGACGTCAAAACACAATGTCAAGAGTTGAAGAAAAACAAACTATTATAAAAGTAACAAAACAATACATGGCTTATACTATTGTCTATTCAAAGATAGAGATAAGTGTTATTTATATGACTCAAAGAATATTGGAAAAGTACTATGTGATTGGTACCATAGTGTTGCTAATAACGAAAAACCCTTTTTTGCATATAAAAATCAACAAATGGGGAAAATATTGCAAGATAATTTATATAATAAGGAATTTAATTTTCCAAATATAAGAGATATACAAGAAAAATATGGTTCAAATTATTTGTGTGCTATTCATAAAAAGCAGTATAGGAATAATCAACAAATCCTAACCTGTGCGCTTAGAAAATCAGTTCAAATTTATAGGGAAATTTAGGAAATTTTACAATCGAAAATCGAAGACAAAATGCAAGCTGATTGGTATGAAGAAAATCAATAAAAGTAAACTAATTTAGTATTAATGTAAATCAAAACAAAACTATTAAAAAAATGTATAAAAACATTTATCCAAAATATAACCCCAATATGTGGAACTCAGTATATGATTTAAATCTAAGTAATTCACACGACCCTTCACTTAAAATTGCTCAAATTTTAGAAATAAATAATAGTGGCCTTATATTTGATTTAAGACAAACAAGGACGAAAAACAAAGCAGGAATTTATTTAACAACACTCCAATTCAAATGGTTTAAACATTGCCTTATTTCTAATGATTATAAAATTTATACATTAGATCATATGACCAAAATTATCAAATAAATAAATCTATTGATGAATATTTAATTATCATGACTAAATCTGATGGAAGTGTTACAAAAATTGTAATCAACGAAGAAGAAAGAAATAATCTAATCAATAATATACACTATTGAACCAAAACTTATTACTAAAGCTATGGAAATGAACATACCGTCAGATTTTACTACAGAAGATTATATGAAAGAAACAATTGAATAAATAAATACAAAAAATAATTTTACATTATTTATTAATACGGGTAATACAAAGATATCGTATAACATTTCTAAGTTAAATAAGTTTATTCTACAAAATTCATAATCTTTAAAAACATTTATTGCCTTATAAGACATCAAATTGTGAGTAAATAATTAACACACACGAATCTATGTTACAAATTGTCATCTGAAACATAATTTGGTAATAATAAGTTGATGTTGATTTGAGAAAATATTCACCATTATGTCTGTAGAAATGGTTTTGAGCCTTTCGAAGACACAGATATTCTTCAATCACCATTTTTTAGCATGGCTATGGAACTTTGCATTCAACCAGAAACACGACAGATGAATCTTCTACAACGAATCCATCACATTCTCCGGAAATGTGTGGAAATAAGGGGTTTACAAAATTTGCACCCTTTCTGACGTTTAAATCAGTACGCTTCGAAAATTTTTCCAAAGCGAGGCCTTCGTTGATGAGGTTGATGTTTTGCTGTGGCTGTTTGAATTCTTTGCTGACATTTGCAAAGATACTTTTGTCAAACATTCGTTCGTAATTGATTAGACGAGTAAAATAATTATTAACATCGAATATTATTCGTCTTTCATTTTGATCGTTAAAGGATTGAAGAAATTTAAAAGCGTCGCTACACGTGGAACGCCTTCTGTAACCATAATAATCGTTGGGAGAATATACAAACTTTTATCTTCGTTGATGTCGATCGCAATATAACGATTTAAAAAATTTGCACAGTTATTATTAATTGCCAGTTGATATGAAACCTTAAAAGGAGTTTTACTCATTGATATCACTAAAGAGTCAATCTCAATATCAGTTAGGCTTGGCATTTTTTTGAAATTGTATTAAGAAATATAAAAACATTTGCTGCGCTATGATTTAATTTCATAATTGCTCTTTTTTTATTGGTTAATATTTTAGAATAAAAGCAATAACAAGACATTTTATTATTTATTTGGTCGCTAAACCAAAATGAGTACAATTAAACCAAAAATAAGTAATATTTGTGCTAAAACTGATTTTAATTGTGAGTTAAATTTAGACGATATATTTATTAATGATAAATATAATAGTATTTTAACACAAAAAAACAAATTTTCGAATTTAATTGCTAAATATAAGGACAATTAATTAACTTTTCTAATATTTAGAACAGGAAAAGTAATAATTATAATAGCCAAGTCTATTAAGCAGATCAACAATGCGGCATATGATCTATGATTTTTATTGGTTCTATTACAGCCTTGTACTGCTAAGATAAAATTATTAAAAATAATTAATATATACGGATATATTAACCTGAATAAAAGAATTGATTTAATAAAATTAGCTAAAAATAATACAAATGTTTTTTATGAAACAGAAATCTATATTGGAGCAAAATTTAAATTATGTAACAAAATATTCACATTATACACACAGATAAAGTGTTTAGTACTGGTTTTGATTAACAAAATCAAATGAATCGATGTTTTAAAGAGTTACAAAAGGAGCTAAACCCATATTTGAAGTAATAAAAGTAGCATTTATTAATAAATAAAATTAACAATGTTTCCAAAATTAAAAAATATTTTCAAGTGGTTAAGAGCTAAATATAAATCGATTTATTAGAGGTAAAAAAACCGATGATAATAAAGATGAAGAAAATAAAAGGCAATTAGTATATAAACCTTTACAAAGACAAATCAGTTAAACAATTAGACAAAGGTAGGAAAACTAAACTAAGAAAGAATCGCAAGTCTAATAAAAGGAAGCATAAATCATTTAAAAATGTTTTAAGAAAATTCAAGCATAAAAATAAGTTTAGTATTAAAAATAAGATAAAATTAAATATATCTTAATAGCATAATTAAATATTGAGCAATATAATTAAAGGTTCAAACAAAAACCGTAGGTAAATTCTATAAATAAAATTTTAAATAATTTACTAAATTTTAAAAATTTTATTTTTAAAACCAAAAGAGACAAAAATTTAATCTGTGAACGATAATAATATAAATACACTTTAATTAGAGCACAAATAGACTATTATCATTCTAATAATAACAATTTTTACGATATTTTTCAACATATTATATTAATTTAATATATATTTTTTTATTATTTTTAAATTTAATAGTAATAATATATTGTAATTTTAATATGTATTTACTACTATAAATAGGTTTATAATAAAATTGACTGTATTGCAAAATCACTTTTGACTATAAGAAAAAAACATGTTTAATTAATGAATGTAATTTAAATATAACCTATCTCTTTATATATTATTTCTAAAAATATTATCAATTATTAAAATAATAGATAAACAGATATACGGTGGTTATAAATTACTCATTATAAATTTATTTGAATTATTTTAAAAATAAATTTTCAAAAATTCTAAATATTTAATTTTTTTAAATTTTATAATTTTTAGGTAATTTTTGAATAATTAATAATAATTTAAATATATTTATACTTTCATTTTATAGGTAATGACAAGATCCATTTTAGACATTCGAAAGATTTCAAAAAGTTTAATCACTTTTAATTTATTAACAATAAAACATGTTGAAAACTTAAAATATTGTAACTTTTAAATTATAATTATTAAAAATTCAAAAGTAATTTCTAATAATAAATACATAATATGGTTTAAGTAATAGATTTATATTGGATTTGAGATTAATTATCGACGTAATTTCTGTATAATAGATATTAATTTTTATATTATTATTTATTCAATTTATAGATATTATATAAACCTATTGTATGAAGTTTTTAAAATTTAAATATCTATTATTTTTTTTATTTATAAGCAAAAAACTTCAAATATTTATTTTTGCTGTGAAAACACTATCTATTTTGTTATTACAAAATTATTTTATTTTTTCACAATCATTATCAATACGCTATCTTTGTATATGAAAATTTTATTTAAAAACACAACTTTGTTTTTACCCCCTGTTTACCCCTGACAAATTTAAAATTATATTCATTTTATGAATTTTAAATATTATTATAACTAAATTAAAAACTAATAAACAAAATATCAAAAGAGAATATTCGAATTTGATTTTTTCGTTGTTCGGGTGGTCTGAGGGTGGTCAAGGGGGCATAAACATTAAGAGTTTATTATTTACTTATATATTTAATATATAAAATATTTAAAGGTATCTATGTGTCTTAGGGTTGATAAACTGTTATTTTTGTAGATTTTTATATTTAAAATAAAAGTAAATATGGTAACATTTTAGTTAAATTCTCTAAAGTATAAACAATTATTTTAATTTTAGAACATTTTTTATTATTTTTGTTTTTATTTTTAGTTTAAATTAAAATTAAATATTTTTTTTAACAATTATTAAAATAATTGAAAATTCATTAAACCGTAAATAAATTTACTTAAAAAGAGTTTTTTGTTTTTTATTTCAATTATTTGTTAACAATGGGTAAAACAAAATCAGAGTTTACTTTTAAGATTATTAAAGTTAAAAAATCTAAAAAAACTAAAAAGTTTTTTTTGTCATATCCACATGTTGATGTGTCCAATTGATGACTTTATGCCTCATTCGTATTGTGGTCATGAATGGTGTAACACATGGTATGTATTTTGGAAATCTTCACAGAAAGACTTGTTCTTCAGGGAGGATAGAAAACAAAATTTTCCGACTTGTGCTACATGTGTTTCACGCATTGGTCCTGATTTCCCCAATTCACGGGGTCTCTACAAATCTAGAAACACTGAGCTCAGGGTCATGTTGGAAGATATTTCTACACATCCGCTACTACCACAGCCTATTGTCACTACTACATCTCCAACCCCTACTACGGCTATTCTGGTCGATCTGGTTCATCACGATATTGACACGGAGTTCGAAATAACCCCTGAAGGTCAAGATTTGTTGGACTGTGTGTCGGAATCTGTTTTAGATGTTCCATCTGATCCATTGGTAAAATGGGCTGAAACCATACAACAATTGGAATTCTTCATTGCTTCTGATGAGTACGTCTATAATATGGTACAATTCGGTTCACCACTCTTTCAATGAGAGATTTAATTTAGTTTCAATTTTTTAATTTTTTGTATTTTTAAATTTTGTTTTTTTGTTTTTTTAATTTTTTTGGTTCAGGTGGATTTTTTTTATTTTAAATAATTTTTATATATTTGTTTATTTAAAAAAAATTATAATAAATAATTTTAGTATTTTTTTTATTTCTTAAAAAATTTAAAATAAAGTTTTTTTTATTTAAAAAGTAAAGTTTTTTCTCTCATAGTTTAATGCACTTTCTCTCATAGTAAATATAGTTACTCAAAAATCCACTCAAGTGGAAAAATTTATTTTTAAATTTTTAATAAAATAAATTTATTTTTTATTAATAAATTTTTATTTAATGAGTTAAAGTTTTTTTGTTGTGATAGCCATGTAATGCATGACTGATCGTAATTAAGCAATCAGTCATGCATTACATGGCTATCACAACAAAAATAACC
>JAQFXN010003251.1:0-11232 GCA_034693365.1 Liacarus xylariae | reverse complement strand
ATTTATAATTTACACTCAAAATTGTAATTTACGGTAATTTACCGTAAGTTACGCATAATTTACGGTCGGTTTTTTAAATTATGGTAATTTAACAGCGATAATGATTTAGAAAAGAGTGCGAAATTTTCTTGAAAGGCGAATTATCGATTCTCGAATTTTTGACTATGATAAATTTTCTTGGAAAGAGGTCATAAAATGATACTTTATTTCACATAGATACATCTATCTACCTGTTATGGCTTTCGAGTTATTAATTTTTGAAAATTTGATCTACTGGTTTAGACCATGTCAGATTTTCAAAAATTCATTTAACCTCCGCCACTAAGTTAAAAGGTTTTAAAAATTATTTGGTAATCTACATATAAGGTAAGTTTGTTCTTAAGTGGGTGTGGTGTTGAAGCCACCAGAATTTTTGATAAGTTTATAAATTCGTATATTCTATCCCCAAAATATATGCACTTTTTCTAATATGCTATTTCGAGATTTAACTAACGAATTTAAGCAATTGAGTCATGGATCCAAACTAACTGGCACATGCTGCATCTAGTGATAATATTTTAATACTCTAATATTAAATTGTTTTTCTGATTTTTCACCTTATACCTCGAGGGAGTGGAATGGAAGGGTAAATAAAGGGTTTAGTGATTCCCGTTTCGCATTCTAATTTAGAATTTGGAAAATATGCAAATTCTTCATTGAATTTATTTCATATGATATAAAAACAAATAAGTAAACTGAAAAATATATGTTAAACCGAAAAAAAGAAATCTTTAAAATTGCATAATGAAGTCTCTTATTATTTCAAATGCTTCTTTTTTATTCTAGTTTATACATACAAATTCAAGGAGAATTAAAAAAAGATTGATTTATTATTCAGAATTAAGTAAAAGAATATGTGATATATTATAGACAATTGTTTTTTACGGCTTAAATATTAACGTTAAGTTTGACTTAATATTATGTAATTTAGACAATATATAGAATCATAAAAAAGGTTAACTGAATTGTCAGACAGTTTGTATGTTTTGAGTTTATTGAGGCAATTTCTTTTTCTACAGGAATTGTTGTCTAGGTAGCTGCCCTTGTTGTCTTAACAAAATTCAACATTGTTCGTTTTTTCATTTTGATTCTTAAAGAAAATTATGTGAGTGCAGGAATTCTAATAAATTCCAAGACATAATCATCCATAAAAATTAAATTACAATTTTGACATGGCTGAAATTTTGTTAGGAGATCTTACCATGAACATAAAACAGTCGCCATTAAAACAAATGATGAAATTTATCAAAAATATTTCTTTTAAAACAAAAATGGCATCAACAAATCACAAAACCTGCCCATTCAGTGAGACTCTGTTAAAAGACATGTTTTCAAAAATAATCTTTAATAAAGAGAATATACGAATTGTATGACAATAAATCTTCAGTTAATATCTATCAATTAAGTTAAGTCTGATTTAAATTAGTATCAGACATCTTCAAATTGGTATTCTTCTTGATAACAATCTGACATTGAATCAGATGAACGAATGCAAACTATATTAGAAGATCTATTAGAGTTTGTATTCGTTCATCTGATTCAATGTCAGATTGTTATCAAGAAGAATACCCATCTGTATTTTAGAACAATTATTGTTCCTAAACCTACAAAATTATTTTGAATTAATGTTCACTAATAGATAGGGATGACCAAGAGTTTAAAGGAGAAAACATAATTTTAAGAGTGCAATATTCAAAATTTCATTAAAATATCATCATCTTCAAAATAATCAATTTTGTGTACTTTTCAATTGCAACTTATATACCATGTTTATTGATATATAATGCGCACTAAAACTATAGAACTTTTAATGCAATTCAAATAAATGTTAATACAGGTAAATAGTATTATCTGACTTTGCTGAATTCTTTACACCAGGGGTAGCCAAGGTCGACCAAGTCAGAGGGGGTATCGGTGGTGCTATTTTGAGAAAATATGTCTCAAAGTTAGAAAGTATTATTTTTTCAAAATTAGACAAATGCAAAGAAAAGGAGGAGTTGGTAAAAATCAAAATTTTTTGCTACCACGAAAAACGTCAGGGGTGTATTTTCCAAATACTTAAATTTATGAAATGCTATTTCCCTTGATTACCCTGCTTTACACTTATATTAAATGCCGAAATTGCTTAATTCCTATATAACTAAACTCAAATTAGATCCTCTTCGGAGGACTCTAAGAGCTGAAACACCATATTGGCCGACATTCAAATCTAATCTCAATATATGGGTGCTAAATGAGAGGGAAGTTAGCTTAAGGATAGGATATCATCTTAATGGCGAGAGAAGTGGCATTTAATTAAGCTGAAATAACAAATTTTACAGGAACTTTTTTAAAAATAAAAATATTTCAAAAAAATTAACATTTTCTTTCATATAATGTGCACCCACCGTACAGTGTGCCCCTTTAAATTTGTGTAAAATAACAATTTGTTTCTTCAAATAATGCGCGCGCATTATATACCAATATACAGGGTACTTTTGAGTCGATTAAGTAGTGTATCGATTGGAAACCTTTATGAATATGAAATATGAAAATCACGGACTGATAGTCTCAAAATATACGGCAGCGATATGGAAGGGGGGTCAAGCCCGTAATACCCCCCTCCTAACGTTTTTGTCAGGTACCCCTAAAAGCTCTCCGCGATGTACCCCCTCCCCCATAAGCAAATTTTTAGGCACCGTTTTCAAAATTTCTCGTAAAATTCATTACAAATTAGTGTCGACCAAAATTGTGAAGTCGTCTAATACTTTGAGTAAATAAATTTTGACAAAAGAAATCTATAATAGAGTCTGTAATAAAACCGGTTAACCCATGTGTACAACCATTCCCAACCCATACATACAAATAATATTTACAGTATTTACATGTAGTAATATTTGATGCTTTGCAGTGCAGTTGTAGTATAAACCACTCAATAAACTCGTTTTGAGCACAATTTTGATGGTTTTCGTGCTTTTCGTACTAAAAAAGCAATAAATTAACCACTTGTTAGCAATTTAACTGTTTTTAAGTAGTTTTATATATAAAAATACTAATTTTGAGCGTTAAAAACATGTTTACTACACACTATAGTCAAAAAGACACTTTTTTGAAACCCCTGGACCCCCTAACCAAAATTTGGCAAAATCCGCCATTTTACCCCGCCCCCCCCCCCCCTAGATCCTTCCATAAGATCTCAAATGAAATTTAAAAGAATTTGATGTAGTTTTTGGCGAATGGAGACTCAAATGAGTCTGAAATCAAACCGAAGGAAATTCTCTATTTATCACATATACAGTACTGAAACTTAATATAATGTTCAACACGTATTTGATATCGATTTTAGATAATATTTCGATTTCGTTGTCAACACTAAGAAAGAAAGGATAGAATATTCAAACGATTGATGCAATGAATTGGCATTCAGTCTATGACTCCAAATGTTTAGACTTGGCTTCAAATCCAACTTCAATATCAATTGTAAAACATATACAAATGTAAATTAGCAATTATATTTTTATCATATATTCGGGGTTTTTTAATAAAAATATAAATGTTGTTCAAAATCTCATCTTCAAATGGAATTTATTTTTATAAATATATCTCTATTTCTTTCCAGAATAACAACAAACAGGAATAAGCAATTCTCAATCAAATAGTATACCATTTTTTCTGTTGACCTAAAATCTAAAAACTTTCATTTTATTTTATACAGAATATACAGTGCTTTAAAAATAATACCAAAAAATTAATGTTAAAGTAATGGAGAATCTTGGTATTATTTTTGAAAGCACTTTACAGAAATATATGTCTTAGTGTTTTCAATTCTTTAAACCAGTTTTTCTTTCAAAATCCTTATATGTCTTCATATAATTGTTGTGCGAATTTGCACAAACTTCTAGACCAATGATAATTCAGATAAAGTATTATCAATTATTAACACTTAGCTGTCATCCAAATTGATTCGAGTTAATAATTTTGAATTTACAAAACCAATCAGTGAATAGAAATCGATTCTGAGTTAACAATAATTAAATTATATTTTCTGTTGTCATAGGAAACCTCGATATTAGACAAAGCAGTGAACACCTCTAAAAACTTATCATTTAATACTGAAAGTGATTTAGCAGGCAATCGAACACAATTACTGGTCACTGATTGGCTTGTCAGAGTCTGTATAACATTTAGTGCATGGTCACAGTTTGGGATTGTGGTACTAAGTGGGTGGTGGGGTAGTGGGTGTTAAACTAAGTTTAGAATTAAAGGTAACAATAAATGTTAAAATTATTGTTTTCATTAATTCTATTGTTATATACAGACAGAGAAAAAACATTTTTAAACCTATTTTACCAGTTGATAGTACCACTTCCAGATTTAGGGGCCAATTCACAACTTGAAGACCATTTTAGCCGAATTTTATTTGAACTATTAATAACTATTTCGGTGGTTATAACTATTCCCTATCATATTTCTATCAGTCAACCAATGCCTCAATAGCTCACTAAATAAGTTTCTAATTGATGTAAAGGAAATTTTCCTGACTTTTAGTGAAGTCATTTTCGAATTTTAGTAAAGATTGTTATTTAATTCTATTTGGGTTAATTGTAATATGTGGTTCTAACCCTTACCCGGGTGTGAGGGATATCGCACATTTTAATTGATATTAAATAAATTTATACAAGCTTATATTAATAATTCATTTAATGTATATCTTTTTTTCGCTTGTTTTATCATTTGATTGAGTTTATTATACTCTAATTTGATTGTTTTCTCAATTATTTGATTATTCAAATTAATTATTGTTGAAAACCTATGGCCGGCTATAAACTAGCAAATTAACGATCGGAGAAAAAGTGATATTATTAATTTACTAATTCCATAGTAATATTTTTAAAAAATGGAACAAAAATCGAGCTGTAACAAATACTCCATAAAACATCATTAAGCTATTAACTTCTACAGTTCATAAAATAATGGAATTCCAACCTAAAACACAAAGTGTGCGTATGAATACTCCCGGAATACCCCCGGCAAAATTTGTGGTTGACATTACGCTCATCTCTCAACTTTGAGTAAAAAGTGGGAAAAACCAAAATATACTCCTCCTAGCTTTTTGGACCTTCCACATCCCTGGGTCAGTCTGGAAATATGCAATGAAAGCCTCATTTACCTCAAAGATATGAAACCTATGAAAGCCTCAAAAATATTATATTTAATTACTATTAATACAAATATTATAATTTTTTTATATAATTTTCGTTTACTCACAAAGAACTGCATATAATTTAATTAAAAGTAGTTTATATTCGCTTCAATTCATTCAACAAAATTATTTTCTAATTCGAGTTTAATTTAGCGAAAGTTGAAAACAAAGGAAAATTATTTAATAGTTTTGAAAACTTTACAAATTTTTAAAAAATCAAATGACTTAATAAATTATTTCACTGTTTAAATTCATTGCTTATTAAATTAACAGTATTTGTTGTCTAAATTAGTGAAAGGTGTCTCTCTTTTTTTCGTTGGATCTCTTTTACTCACTTTCTTTGCAATTAGTGCTCTCCTATTGATATTTAGACTTTTATTACTTCAATAGAATATTCTCATTATATGCAGACATACTCTCTATTGTAGAATAAATTCTTGATTAGTGTTCTTCAGAAAAAACAAATTCAATTTTATTAAAAAAGTCGATCAATCAAAGTGTCAAATTAGGGATTATTACAATAACAGGACATTTGGTTTAGCAGAAGATCTAAATGTCAAACAACTAAACTGAGTCTCAGCCGATCTAATAAATAAAGATTTCAGAGACGGCTTCTCGGCTTAGATTCGGGTCATATATAGAAAATTGAATTACTTTGAGATGATTTCGAAACCGTCGTTCATTGCATTTCAAGCAAACATCAAATTCTTTTCTTATTGTTTCCAAAGAATACGAATATTCATTTTATAACACAACAAATCTGTTTTTGCCATTTTATTCAATTTTAGGAAAAAATATTTTTCAGATATTCTGGGCTTTAATCAATCATTCATTCAAATGGATAACAGATAAGGCATCAGACATAACCATATCTTCGAAATATGTTTTCTGTATTCATAACATAAAAAGCATAAAAATTCAAAGAAAATGAACATTAATTTAGTATTGAATATAATTCAACAATTTATGTAGTTTAAGAATTCAACTAGTATGTCTCTAATACTGTATAAGCAAACGAGATGAAAGATATTAGCTTGAAAATATGCTCAAGATAATTGAAAATACCTATTCTTAAATAAACAATGTTAACTCCTTATCAATAAAATCTTTTGACAATATTTATTTGTTTATTAATTAATTAGTTTAAATAAAATCTAAACGACTGTTTGCAAGTCTGTATAAAACCAATTCTAATTGTCTCATCATTTAATACAACTCTAGTGCATACTTTCACTAATTATTAAATTCTTATCAATTGGTTAGGAATGAATTCAAATCTGTTATATTTAAGCACAAAATTTGATAATTATTTAATAATAGTTGAGCATATGATAGTGTCAGGATATGATATCATAGTCAGTTACTATTTAAAAATGCGGTATTTTATTTATCAATTAATACAATTTATTTAAATTTTTAAATAATTATTACTGAATGTCAAAATTTTCGATCATTAAATAAATAGCTTAGTACACTATAAAACTTACAATTCGAAACTTATTCGAAATTTAGCGCAATTCAATTGTGAATATCATGTTTATGAAAAATTTAAAATCAAGAAATGAGTATCTTGTTTTTAATTTGTCGTGTTTCGCTTTATGTTATTTTATTTGACCGATAACTGAATTTCAATATCAAATAATTAAAAATAAAATATTTTTCATAAAGTGCTTCTATGAGTGACTAAGTTTTCTTTGGATATTAAGTAATATTTTACTAATAATATAAGATATTAATAGTCAAAATATACAACATAAAGCTAAACACTGACATGTAATAAAGAACTGTTTTATTACTCTCTTTTAAACTCTATACTCATGTCCAGGCCCTTCCTTTACAGTTGTCTTCCAATAGTATTATTGCACATATGCTCACATTTGTGTGGATGACAAAATTATAATGTCTAATGCAATAGTGATATAAAATATCAAATCCATGTATTGGGAGAATGAAAAAAATTGAAACATAATTTATATTAACAGATAATTTTCGTTTTTTAATATTAGAAATAAAATATTGTTTTCTTATGATTTAATTAATTAATATAATTAATAAAAGACATATTAGTTAATTAAAATCATTGAAAGCAATTATTTTCCAAAACAGACGATATTTCAACACTAAAATCCGTCACTAAAATGAGAAGAAAAATAATCGTACGATTATAATACAAAATATTGTACCCTGTGCATAAAACTATTGCGTCACTTGTTAATTACTAGCGTAAGGAAGCTTATAAAGTGTATGTCACGTCAGAGTTGGGAACTTTAGAATTTGCAATTTACAATTGATTTTGTTTTATAATTAGAGAATCTGTAAGAATGGGTGAAATACTTTCTAGCACTAAAATTATTAAGAGAACTCAGCATATAAATATTTAACTTAAAAATACCTAGTTTCAGTTGTTGGCTCTTGGTTATTTTAATGCATTTATATTCGTAAAAATTTTAGAAAAACCTCTTATCTCTATTCACATCAGGGATGGGGAAATGAAGAAATCTCAGGGGATATTTTATTTTGGCGAAGTGTAACAAATATTGTCAAAATTTAGATAAGGGGTTCAGGAAAGGGTATTGCACAATCATCAAATTCTTGCAGAATTCTAATAAAAATGACGTAATTTAACAGAATTTCGACTAATTCTGCTAGAATTTGACAGAATTTAGGCAAATTATGATGAATTATGTAAATCTTTAACAGAATTAGCCCAAATTTAGCAAGAATTTGACAAAATTTTATTTTTCCAGAATTTCACAGAATATTCTTCAAAAACGGCACATTTGTTGCAGTTTTATCAAAATTGCTATGGAAGGGGAGGGGTACCGGAGGGGTATCCGGTAAAAATCACAGGGGGTATTCAGGGCTGGACACTTTTTCGCCATCGCTGATTCACATACATTAATAGAATGCCCTGGTAAGATTTATATTATTTTATACATTTGAATACTGTAAGTACAGGAAAGTAATCAATTCCACTGTTGAAGCGATATTTATCTTAATATTAATCTTTTAATCCTTAATTCATTAAATTAAAAAAATTAAAAACTTGTGTGAAAGTTTTGAAAAAATAAAAGTTTTGATTGAACATAAAAATAACAATTATTTGGATTTGAACATTAATTTTGTGTTCAATTAGTGAATCAGTTATACAGTTGCGGATCATTCAAAAGAGGACGGACGGTAAGCTTGATTCTTACTCATTAGGTTTGAGCTTTTATATTAGATTAATCTTTAACCGAAAGATTAACATTAATATCAAATAATTCAAAATAAACAATTTGATAGAATGTCTTTCATTCAAATTAATATTTTGTTTATCGGTCACAGTTTAGTCAAACATAAAAACTCAATGCTAATGAGTAAGAATCAAGCTTACCATCCGTCTACTTTAAAATGATTCCACTGTAGATTCTGGGTCAAGTTAAACCATGGAAGGCTGTAAATATTTATCGATCCTATTGTGGAGTTCGAATCTGAAGTTCATTTTTCGATATCTCCTACCAATTTATTCGACTTTAAAATTAAAATTTGCCTTCTTAAATTTTTAAACTTGAATAGTGAAAATCAAAATAATTTATCTATGTAATATAAACTGGTTACAATTTATTTCTGCACAGCTACTAGACTATCTTTTAGTGCATTAGCTTAATGTTATTGTATTTGATTATCAATGACCGAAAACTGAATCACTACATAAAATAATTCTGAAATAAAATTTTATTATAAAGAGTTTCTATGAATGACTCACTTTTGCTTTCAAACTATTATTTAGTTGTCGTTCACAGATTATTCAAATATAAAAAACATTAATCCAATATACTAAGAAGTTGTATACTATGTGTGCAGAAATAAGTTGTAACGAGTTTATAAGAACAGAATGCAGTTTAATTCTGATTCTGAATATCGATTCAGATTTCAAATCGACATCGACATAACAGAATTCGACATAATTAGAATTTTCTACAAATCATATTAAATTATGCAAAGTTATTTATGTATATAATACAATGATCTAGACCTAGGATGATCAAATTTATTTGTGGTTTAAATTAATAGTATTATAATTTATTGGATTGAGAAATTAATATGATTAAGTAATATTTTTATTGTTCAAAAAGATTATTACTGTTTTTGAAAAATATAGTTTCGAAAATGAACTCAAATACACATTTCATTGAATTCATATACAAATATTTTAATACAAATCAAGATCAACTCCACATTAAGTATCACACTATTTGTGGTTGTATTAAACTTGATAACCAGTGATCTCTTTTAGTTTTGTCTCTGGCACGTGACATGCACTAGTGTACAATATTTGTATTATAATAGCACTAATATTGTACACTAGTGCATGTCACGTGCCAGAGACAAGACTAAAAGAGATCACTGTTGATAACTGACTGGCTATCTATTGGATGTTAAAACAATCTATAAAAATTGGCTCGCAGCCATAAAATGAGTATCGTAGATCTAGACTACAATTTAAAGCTGAATCTGAATATCGAATCAGATTTAATCGAATTGTTAAATATATTGAAATCTATTATAATTTTATTTTATCCAAACTGTAATTTATAACTTTTTTCTGAAAAAATTGGTTTAATATGAGAATATACTGTATTTGATTGACATTAATATGTTATTAACCCGAATTACGTCCAATAATTCGAAAATGGTAGGAAATATCAAGAAATGATTTTCTTATTCGAATTCCTGAACAAAATCCATTATAGGATTGATAAAAAATTTACGGCCCTCCATGATTCAACCTGACCAGATTCGGGTGATTTTAAGTGCGATTCAAAGATGTGGAAAGTAACAAATTCAAGCGACAACACTAAAGAGTAAAACGAATGGAAATGTATAACTTAGTCATTTTAAACTACTCGGGTTTGATAGTAAATATTAAATCTATTTTAATAATCACTTTTTAGTTATTTGTCAAAAGTCTTAAAGTATATTTCGGAGATCTCAAGTCACAGATGGCCACAGAATTTTACTCAGAGGAGGGGTATATTTTGAGCTCGTAAAAAACAGGGGTATAGCCTGGATTAAAAAAGCAATAGAATCTCTAAAAACCGGTTTTAAAGTTTATTATACGATACTATACGATATGGTATGCGTAGCTCAACCGCTTCCAGGACAATTCATCGTGATCACATATAATTTTGGGGAAAATTCATCGTAAGACGATTCATCATCAATTAAATTCGGCAAAATTTAATAGTAATTAGTTCGCTACCGCTCGCGTAGTAGTTCACCTAACCTAAACTAACCTAGATTAAATAAAAATTAATTAATAATATTGATTTATTATAATTAACAACCAAATTTAATTGAAGTTGAATCTTCTCACGATGAATTTCACCACGATGATTTGGTTCACGATGAATTTTCCCAGGATGTTTTGTCCTACCGCTCAACCATAGCCTACGGCAGCAAAATAGGACTTCTATTGATTTGATAAATTAAGGAAGTGTTCTTTAAGGGGAAGAAACATTTGGTGTCAAAAATATTAAATACATGACCTGGAAGGGTCAAAAATGGTCATTGAAAACACACATAAATTTTAACTCTACAAGCAGAACGTACTTCTAGTAAAATTTATTATTTCTTAACTGTGATAATTAGCATCGATTTCATTTATAAAAATTATTGAAGAAATCTATCTTATAAGTGTCTAGTCTAGTTTGGTGTTGCAGCTTTACATATGTACAGTTTTCCAGAATTTAAAAGCACCACCATATCAGGCCTTTTCTCACTTGTCCATATATTGCTAATCAATAATGTTTTTTTCTTAATAATTCTTTAATACAGTATTTAATATTTGGTAATTCCACCCGAATTAGCAATTACATTATTATATCGATTTTTCATCGATAAAACTAAATTATGAATTAATTGAATATCTTTATCAATGACATCCCATTATTGGCATATTTTTACGAACAATAATTCTGGTTTAAGTGTATGAATAGATTTGCATTTATGTTTAAGAATCATAAATA
>JAQFXN010003250.1:0-11237 GCA_034693365.1 Liacarus xylariae | reverse complement strand
CTTCTAGTGTTATCTCTATTGAGAACTGGTTTAACATTAGCGATATATAGGACTACATTATGAACTGCACTGTATATCCGGGGCTTAATTATAATACAGAATTTTGTACCTACGCATAAAAATCTGGCATCACTTGAAAAAGGCAATGTTACTGTACAGGACAGCAATGTTAATAAGGAATTAACAGTTTAATAGATTTGGAAATGAATAAAAAAAATTATTTTATTTATTTATTTAAAGTTTAAATATTTTCTAAACCGAATTACTGTATCACCAAAATTATGACATCAAGAAAAAAAAATCATAAGATATCACTAATATTGTCTCAATTGTGCGAGAGTTTAAAGAGTATCAGAAGTTAACTGAATTTCATGTGTGATTTCTGTAATGCCAGTGCATCTAAAACAGGAGTAGCCCTGAGTTTGAGATATTGCTAAATACTTTAATGATATGAATTTAATTTTAATTTTTAAATCCAATTAATTCTCTGATAAATACATTTCTCTCCAATGGTTTGAGAGAAAAATACTTTATCTGTAAATCGGAATACTTTTTCTTAACTGGAATTATATCCCGATATTTCCAATCCGTCCACTCTTTGTTGAATTTATACAATAAATTCCTCTTCTGTTCAATACTTGGAATCACATCTTTGGGTTGTCTTTGTTTTAGTGAATCAGTTGTCAAATCAGTGAATACAAGCACTGCTCTTATGGCAAACCAACCGCCGAATACCGGATGAATGCAAACGCCTAACAATCGCTTACAGGTATCCGAAGTATCGGTGCATTCAATCAAATCTGGTTTATAATAGAAAGCAGCGCCGGAAACATGAGCTGCCGTTTGAACCAACACTTTAGGTCTTCTGTTTGGCATAAAGAGCTCGAAATCATGTATTACTTTAAGCGAAAGTGAAGGCCATTTCTGTCAATTTTGAGATCAATTTTAGTGAACAAACAATACATTTATTGAAATTCAATACAATTTTGAGTTTATTTAAGTGGTATTTCATGCACTCATCGATTGGATCAGTGGTTGAGTTCGTGTCCGACAAAAGACCGCTTCTTAAGAACGGAATGAAAGCCTTTTCGAACATATCTGGAGTACTCATTACCACAAACGCCAGACACCGGTCGTCGAAGTGGAGCCGGAATTTGTGGCCAACCGTTCGGTTATACCATTCGATCTAATGGTTAATCAATTATTAACAATAATTAGCAATAAATGCGAGAATAATAACAATTAGTGGCAATACTTTGAATGCATTCACTTCTAAACCAATTGCCGACAATTCAGAGTTCAATTCCTCTGAAATGGAGTCCAACTCTGGTTTCGTTAGATTTCTTAAATCCATAATTAGTTTCGATTGAATTCAAAGCCAATGAATGTCTAAACAATCGGTTCTTAAGTTAGTTCTCAAAGCATTGAATATAACGTAAAAACGATTTGATTTTAGTTTTTTGGGAAAAACACGAAAACTTTTTTAATACGAGTCGTGAATAACATGTGATTTCCATTACTTAAGTGTAAATACATTTGAATTAAAGTTCAAAATTGAGATTACATTACATAAGAAAACATAATTGTATTGAATTCAGTGTTTTCCTGCTTTTATGCCATCGCCTGACGTAATCATTAATCTATACTATAGACCTATTTTATACCCACAATAAGGTTGAAAAATTGCATGAAATTTTAAAAATGAGTGAAACTTTCACAAAAGGTTGAAACTTCATATTTTATGGAAAAATATTTTTAACGAGAAAATTTCACTCTTTTCAACCATACCTATAATAGACAATATATAAATAGTCAGGGTTGGCAACTATACAAAAGTTGTATAATACATCCTGCATAATAATTTACTTAATTCTAACCGGCCCCGTCTCCTAAAATTTTGCCGAGGGCCCCTTCTACATATTCCTAAATAATTATTATATATGTCGTCATTGCCTCAGTCGTTGGTTGGAGGGCGCCTACCAGGGAGTGACGCCCCCGAGGTATCCCAGTTAACGACCCATTTCAATAAACCGTAGCCACTGCCGGGCGGCACGAGGGCAGAGTAGGGGTGTAGAGGGCGCCGTTAGGAAGGGATCGGTATTTCCCATGTATACGCCGCTACTAGTCCTGTACTTTGTAAGACAAGTCTATGTATGAATGCTAAATTATATGGTAGTCATTGAGCTCATACGGGGTGTCAGAGCTGGTTGTGGTGCCGATTGCAAACCAAACCCAACCATTAGTGATGTATACCAGTAGGGGATTGCATCAGCCCGAGTAGAAAAGGATACTCCGCAAACCGCTCATATTTACAGAGCTAAAAACACCGGACCTATAGCCCATATAGTAGGGGAACCTCACAGGACCATTCCAGTGGAAATAATCGACACAAATTTACATATTCTCAATTTTGAACTCTCCCGTCAACTACCTAAAGTCATAGGGGGCTTAGGGATTTGGCCAAAAATGGATATAAATAACAGACATAACCGTTCAGCTAATCTCAGGGTATCCCCGGAATGGCAATCCAGGGATTTCGTTATGATCCCATGCTTGGGTGACCACGATTTAAACGTTCTTTCAAACAACCTTCAGAGATAGCTGGACACTCACTGCGAATAATGCACTCAAGCAATGATTTTCCTGACACGACTACCAAAATGGATACTGGACTTGGGCACCTGGAACAACGCTTCTCTGAGTCTATAAAGAAGCGTAGCTTGTGGAAGAGGCAAAGAGATACGAACTAGATATTGTTGCATTTTCCTCTATAAAGCGCAATGAGTCTGGCGAGGCTGAGATAAACGGATAGACAAACCCGGATTCAACATGGCTTGCTGAGAGTGTATTGGAGTGGACTCCATTAGGCATGAAATTCGAAATATTGAAATTAAAGTTTGACAAAAGTGTGAAAATGGGCTAAAGTCGGAAAGGAAACCATTAGTAATCAACTGTTTGCAGATGACTTGGTTTTTCTGGCAAAGGATGCGGAGAGCATACATCTAATGATGATTCGATTAGAGAGTGAGAGTGTGATATCGCCTGCATGAGGATCAGCACATCTAACACCGAGGCAATGGCGGTAACTCGAACTCCTTCTCAATGTACTCTACATGTTATTGGAGTTTCAATGAAGCAAGTGCATAAGTTAAATTATAATTAATTTAAACTCTATTGTACAGTCGTGGCGAAGAAGAAGTTGAGTAATGATGCCAAGTTAACGTTGTTCAAATCAATCTGTGCTGACCCTCACCTTTGTTCATGAACTTTGGACAGACAAAATGAATGAGATCGCTGGTGCAAACGGCCGAGATGAGGTTTCTTAGAAAGCTGGCTAGAATTAGAAGGATTGAATCAGAAACTCAGCCATCAGAGATTCTCTAAACTTCGAATTGCTTCTTCTTAATATAGAGATATCACAGTTGCGATGGTTCGGACATGTGTTGAGAATGACTACAATAGACTGACGCGAAGAGTCTATTTGTCTCATCCTAACGGCCGTAGACCGAAAGGGAGATCCAGAGTGATGTGGCGATCGCATATTAAAGAATTATGCCATCGAATGGATTTATCCCAGGCCGGAATCTAGGATATGGTAGCGGATAGGAGTGAATGGAGGTTCATGAGTGCTGACCTTCAACCCCGACACGAAAGGATAAGGGGTCACGAAAATGAATGATTGAATGAATGAATGAATGAATATATGACAACATTAGATAACAAAACAATATTATGATTTAAAGAAGTTGGTCTTGGTTTTCGGTCTCTCTCATTGAAAATGGTGACCGAAATATATGAGTCCTGAACCGGAATAATATATAGGTATTAAACGGGAGTGGTTATTTCGAACCCGATCGGGTTTGGATGCTTTATAGTATTTATTTCATTTATAAAATTTCTTTTTTAAAACTCATTAAAATTGTATTTACTAAACAGCATAAATTTATTTAAGGATAGCAGATTAAATCAATACAAAAATTTAAATGCTGTAATATAAGTTGAATAAAATTAGAAAATAAAAAATGAAGAAAAATTTAGTTTTTACATTTATCTTGTAAAATGATAGCAAAGTAAAATTAACAATTAACTGTGGCTATAATAATTAAAGCGGTGAATTTAAAATTTTTGGGACACGGTTATTTTGCCGATACATTTTTTAGCTACACCTGATTTTAAAAGATTGACAAAGATTTAAAATATTATCCGTATTAGAGGTCCATAAGAAATTTCAAATATTTCATATAATTCTTAGCAAAAACATAGAAACTAAAATTTTACTGTACTGAAAAATATAATTCAGAATGAATTATATATAAAAAATTAATTTAACTGTGATATCCTTTTAAATATAAAATTATTTCAATTTTTATTTTTTTATTTTTCATTTAATAAACTAATATTTGGTGAATAACAAAAATAGTTATCGATAGTTAAAATAGTTGGTAACCCATGAAATAGTTATTTATAGTTAAAATAAAACCTCAATAAAATGCTCATCAAATCATGATTGGTGAAGATCCTCATTCCTAGGTTCATATTATATACCGATAAAATAGTTTTTATAGGTGACTTTTGATTCTCTGCAAATCAGTAACATTTCAATATTTTGCACTTCAATTGTATTGAAAAACACTAAATACTCGTTTTTACCACAATTTTATTGGTTTTTAATGCGTTTTGTATACAATAAACTATAAATAAGCTACTTTTTAGCAATATTTTACTGTTTTTAAGTAGTTTTGTATTAATAAACCGTAAATAAACTAATTTTTAGCATTAAAAACATGTTTATTACATATTGTGAGCAAAAAATTACTTTTTAAAGCCTTCTCTGGACCCCCAGTCAAAATTACTAAAATTCGCTATTTTACCCTCCCCTAGCATTCAACATCTAAAGCTAGGATGGTCAAAAATTATTTAGGGATTAAATTAATAGTATTGTAATTTATTGTATTAAGAGATTAAATTATTTAGAAATTTTTTGATTGTTCAAAAAGATTATTACTGTTTTAATAGGAAAAATAATTTTATTTTTCAAACACTGAACTCAATTTCACATTTCATTGAAATTCTATTAATATTTCACTACTAATCCATATCAACTCCACATTGAATATCACACTATTTGTGTTAGTATTAACCTTGATAACTGACTGGCTATCTATTGGACATTAAAAAAGTCTAAATAAATTGGCCAATGGCCAGAAAATGGGTATCGAAGATCTAAAGCATTAATTATAAAAAGTTTATTTTAAAATAACAATAAATTCAATTCAAAATATAAAAATTCAATATTAGAATTGATCACATATTAGAGTTCCTCGTAAAATTCTACGTCGAATCCATATATTAATTTATTTTTTAGCATAACTTGAATTTTCAATGACTTAGAATTTTTCTCAAGTACCTTTGAGTAATGCTGACCCTAACATTTGTAATAATTTTTTGACAATTATTGAATTTTTTAAACATTTTTTATATATTAAAAGCTTGGGGTTCGGAATAACCACTCCAACTCGCATTGGTTATTCCGAACCCGATGTATTCCGAGCTCAATAAACTTGGCCGTATTAAACAGCGCTCAACTTTCCGAATAATATAGGTAGTCACAGACTAAAGCATTTTTGTCCTGGAAACAAACTAGTTCTCCAATAGTATTTCAAATTTTGAGTGCGCACTTTAACACATGTATATTATTCCGGTTCATGCTCATATATTATATGACCTTCTATTGGTTGCATTTAGCGGCGACCCTAACGCCCGGCTTTTTATCTCAAGCCATCGTTTGTATAAAAGGTTACTTATGTTTAGATATTTAAAAAATGTTTACTAATGTTAATACAGTATTGAATGCATTGATTTGTTAACGAAATGTCATTTCTATTAAATTACAGAAAATGTGTTTTTTCTTCAATTTTGAAACAAATTTTCAAAACTAATAAATGTTTAATAAAAGTCAGTTATTGTCAAACATTGAGGTTGTCTTCAAACGCAAAGACACCGCAAATCAATGGAAACAATACCTCAAACAGTGATTTTGAATTTGAAAACCTATTGAGAGATGAGAACTACGAAGAACTCTATCCCAGGAATTGGCGGACAATCGCTCGCAAAGAAGGGGTGCTTTTAGTTATGCCCCGACAGAAGTGGGGACACAAACAAATGGCCCGAAACTATGCCAAAGAACTCATGTCCGAAACGATAGCACTGATCAACACTTTGCCGAATATGAAAGTCTTGGACTCTATAATGATGTCTACTTTGGATTTGAACACTAAATATCTCTTCGGTTCCGGAAATTTACAACTTTTGAAACGAATAGTTCACTCAAACCCTGCAATAACTGCAGTCGTCTTCTCAATAGATATGTTGAGTTCAATCCAAACTTCAGTAATGGAGTCACAACTAGGGGTTGACGTGAGTCCTGAGCAGAAACGCCACAAATTCGGGACATTTCTTCAGATTTACTAACTTTTGAATAAATTCTTTACCAGATTTACGACAGATATTCGATTGTATTAAATATATTCAAATCTCAGGCCAACACTAAAGAAGCGAAACTACAGATAGCTTTGGCTGAAATTCCTTACATTAGAAACAATTTAAAAGCACTTCAAAAGTCGGGAGATTTGCGACAAAAGCATTCGCTTAAAGTGATAGGAGGTTTGGGTCAGACATGGGTTGAGACCAGAAAACAAATGTTAAGCGAACGCGAAATTAAATTAAATAAACTTTTGGAAAAAATTCGTTTAAATAGAGATGTGATTCGCAGGAATAGAGTGAGGAAACAGTTGCCGGTCGTGGCTGTGGTCGGTTACACCAACTCAGGCAAGACTTCATTAATCAAAGCCCTGACAAACGACCAGAGGTTGGTTCCAAAGAACCAATTGTTTGCCACACTTGATGTGACGGTTCACGCGGGAAGACTGCCCTCTGGTCTCAAAGTGCTCTACACCGACACAATTGGATTCATATCCGAAATCCCAACCGCTTTAATACATTCATTCAAAGCAACATTAAGTGAAATATGTTTGGCTGACGTCATAGTCCATGTGCTCGATATCAGTCATCCTAACCATCGATTACACGAACAAACGGTTAATAAAACTTTGGACGAAATCAAAGTTCCAGAAAAATTGAAGAACACTGTCATTGAAGTCGGAAATAAAATAGATTTACTCCAAAGCGAACACAACTTTGAAACTAATGACAAGTTGTTAGTTTCGGCCACAGACGGCACGGGTATGGATGAACTGATTGAGAGAATCGAAAAGTCTATTCTGTTAAACACCGGACGGTTAGAAAAGACTTTACGGTCAGTGAGTCATACATTGATTTCTGAATTCATTTATAAAAGTATTGATTCATTAATAGTGTCCCAAACGGTGGAACTCAATATCAATGGCTTTACAAAGAATCGGCAATACATGAGAGTCGGGTCGACTCAAAAGATCACAATTTTTTATTAATAAAAATTTATATAACATATGAAGCGTTTGAAAAGTTTAAGCACTCTTTTCGCGATAATTATTGTGAAATCGAATAAACATTTATTTATAAAATTTATGGCACTTTTGATGAATTGATTTAATAATAATAAATGTCATCAACTCTTATGCTTTTGATGTCTGTTATCGCTTTCAAACGATCGACTCAGAGATCTGTTTCTGAAAACATATCAATCGATTAGTTGTTTGCTTTTAGGGTAATATACAGTAAATTATATTATAATAAAAACCGTTTTCTTCTATGCTTTTTGTTGCCAATGCTTTCCTGTCCGGAGTCGTTGTCCAATTCGTTGTCAGTGCCAGAACTGGAACAGCACTCCGAGTCTGAACTGGAACTGCTTGAGCTGTCACTAGAGCTGTCGGAGGCAACGCCAGTGTCTTGAGTGAGATCTACCCGATCGGCCACTGCAGCCAATTCAGGCAACTTTTCCCTCAGAACTGAGAGCCACTTTCGGGCCAATTTGGGACGACCTCTGACTGTCTGTCGGTTCGCAAATCAATAGTTTAATTTGAAATTAAATTTCAATTTTTACTCACTTTATGGAAAACTATTGGAAAATTAGTAAAACTGCAAAAGTTTTGCGTCACAGCTATGGTGTCGGACAGGTTGACCACCAGATGCCACCAACCACTCGGAACAAACACAGTTTCACCCCTTTTCTGGAGAATCTCGAGAGGTTTGAACTGTTGGGGCCATTCAGGGGATTGGGTTTTGGGGTAAATCACATTAAACCAAGTGATGGCTTCATCGCATTGTTTTCCGCCTTCGGTTTGCTTTACTTTAATCAGTTCTCTCGGAGTGTTTGTCGGGAAAAGACACCAACGCTTGTATCCCAAAATCAGTGCATTCCAAGCACTCGTCCCCAAAGGGTCGATATGAATGCCAGTGCCCGACCGTTCCGGACCCATAACGAACCTGTTTTAAACTCAATTATAATATCAACAAAACATTGTGTTGAGTCCCAAACCATCGATAGGGGGGTCTCTTCTCCTCTCCGGCGAATTGAAACAAATCGTCGCTAAAGTATTGTGGAATCGAATAGTCGTCTAAGAGTTTCTTCTTTCGCGAGTGCTTTACATCAAAACAAATACATTTCAATTTAAGTCTAAACTAATTAATCGATTAATTACTTCTCCATAATTGCTGTCAAATATATAGAGCGGACTGTCGTCTGAATTGTTTTGCATATAATGAACGAAATATTTCATTTTGAGTTTAACACTATAGCCGTCGTTGTCTTCACCGCATTTGAACCTAATATTCGGTATAAGTATTAATGCATTCAAACACTAATATTAGACTTACCTTTGATTTCTGTACTTTTTAGCCAATCTCTGTGTCCGAACACAAACCATAGAATTAATTCAATATAAGTCTAATAATAGCGATAATTAAAACCATAAGACATACCGAAAGCGTCCACTTATGACATGCCTTCCAAGTGTCGCAAAGGCCGGTCACGACTACCGGTCGATACAACTTCTCGTACTTCTCCACAAACTGCTCGGGTCTGACCTGATTGGCATCGATTCGCTCCACGTTATCCACAAATGAGTCGATGCTTGAGTCGAACGTATGGCAGTAGTCATTGGTCGACCAGGACTTACTGTCGCTCAGCTCTGATCACAATTAATACATTAATGCAATCATTATTTGTGTTAATATAAAAATAGACTCATTTAGACATAAATACAACAAATGAGACATTAATTTGTAAACTACTAAAGCATAAGTAATTGTGCCAAACCGGGTCGGGCTTTGAGTTTCGCGTCAATTATTTTCCGTTTGGCCCTGTAGTCAACACTGTCCTCATTCACCTCCATTACAATCAAATAATACTATTTGAATAAAATTAAAACTAATAGTAAAATAAAATTTAATATTTATAGCATTTATTTCATCATATTTTGTATACACGTATTGGAAACCTGTTGTCAACAATCATATTAAGCCTCATTCATAAATAGCGTTACAATAAATAATTGACACTAAAGGTGATCCTTTAGAATAGTGCTGTCATTGCATAAACATTGTATTAAATGAACTAGATTATTTTATATAATTTAGTCGTGTTTCCATTCATATGGAGACAATTATAGGTTAACCCGGCGGACACCCACACACATTCCAATCAATAGACCTAGGCAAAATAGTATTTAATTAAATTTTCACCGAAATCGACCGAGATTTGAGTTTCGAGATGATTCAAATCTACTGAAAGGGTTGGTCACACCTTGATGAAAAGTGGTCAGATTTGAATAAAGTTCAAACCATTGTTAGAGAATAGAATGAGACGAATAAAAATGCATAAAAAAGAATTTCGATATAAGTTTAAAATATTGGCAAAAATTGTTGCGTCATTCTAATGAGCTGGATATAATCCATAAATATACATAATTTTCCATTAGTTTGTGGTCCCCGACCACAGACAGTATCTCTCACTCCTCGAGAGACCGCACAGGTATTGAAACTCTGGGAGCGAGACGTCTATTACGCACCGATTGTTTGTAAAGAAGAGACTGAACGCCGCGCGAGAGTCAACTCATAATTGTTTTGTATTCGCTTTTTTCGAATTCTCTATAAATTCTCGACTCTTTCGACACATTCTTTGCACTCAGTTTTCGATCTTCTCATCGAATAGTTCTCTAATTTTAATTGTATTAAAATACGTATTTTTAACGGTTTTTATTAAATAAATAATTCGTTTTTATTTCGATTTAATTCTTGTTTTATTTATTGCATCGCATCGGAGCGGACCCCCTGTCCACTCCTCCAACTCCTCCACCACAAGTTGCACATGCTGTATAGCGAAAGGTTTAGCCATAGTCTAAACGTATTGAACAACAGCACAGTTTTTCAAACTCATATAAATAAGACGTAATTTTTACAAGATTTTTATTTTGTTGAAATTTAACTTGTTAACTGGAAAAAGATTATTTCGGAATGTTGTTCCTAATGAAACGCACTGTCAAATGAATCAAACAAGAATGACCATTAATATAAACTCGTTAAAACTTATTTCTGCTCACACAGTATACAACCACTTAGTGTATTGGCTAATGTTTTATATGTGAACAAACTGTGAACGACAACTAAATAATACTCTGAACTAATAACTGAAGAGTTTCAAAAGTAGGGCTAATAGACTTCCATTGTAGCATGAGACAATTCACAAGAATGAAAATATATGCGTTCGCCTAATTTGTGAATTCTCTTTCCGACAGCAGTTTTAAGTCCGACAGCACATTCACAAATTAGCCGAACGCTCATATTTTTATTCTTGTGAATTGTCTCATGCTACAATGGAAGTCTATTAGCCCTACTTTTGAAACTCTTTACTCATAACTCATAGAAAATTTTTATAATAAAATTTATTTGATGTATTGATTCAGTTTTCGGTCATTGATAGTCAAATGCAATAACATTAAGCTAAGGTACTGAAAGATAGTCTGGTAGCTGTGCAGAAATATGTTGTAAAGAGTTTATACAAAAGCTGATCACTAGGATAAACGGGCACTTTCACTTGTGAAGATCTTCTGAACTGATCTATCAATTTTAGATTTTTTTCTTCCAAAATATTTAAACATCTCTTTGCAAATTTTTTATAAGCAATAGAAATACCTGAGAAAATAATACATTCCATTTTGGGTATAAATTTATTTTTTAGGACCCATTTTTTGAATTATTCGTTATATCTCGAGAAGTACAAGAGCTAATATAACGAAACC
>JAQFXN010003249.1:0-11239 GCA_034693365.1 Liacarus xylariae | reverse complement strand
AAGAAATATATTAAGCATTATTAATGAACAATACTTGGATATATTCAAACAGTTTGTAGCTGTGGTACAATTAAAAATATCTTGAGTTTACTATAATTAAGATCACTGTATATTTTTAATAACTGCTTGACAAATTCAAGTTTTTTTTATTAATTTAAAACTAAATTTCACTCCATTATAACTTGGTACTGTACAATTCCTACTGGTGTTGTTTATTCTACAAATTCTTAAATCTATTTAATTCTTCTTTCACTCAAATCTTGTTAATCTTTAAATATTAGCATTTTTCAACATGCTTACTTATAAGGAATATATCCTGTGGTCTTCCGGCGAAATCATTTTTACGAAACAATTCTCGACCCAATTCAACATCACTTATGTGTACAATGGGTAGGCCTCCGATCCAGAATGTACTGATTGGCCCATATTTGACTAGCATTTTCTCCAATTCAACACTCCAGTGCTCTTTAGTTCCGCGAAAATCTAGAGAATTAATTCTTAATTTAATAATTATTTATTAATTAATTCTTTCCAAACTTACTTAAAATATTGCCCAACACTGGTATGGGTAAAGGTCCGGGTGGAAGACTGAATACTCTGACATAAAACCTTGACAATTTATAAACCATAAAACAAATAATTAAACTAATAATTGTCGTTCGGATATCTGAGATAATTATGTTATAGAAATTTAACAAAATATTAGCCATTATTTCAATCAAATGTTAATAAATTATTTAATTTCAAAATATATCGATTTTCTGTTGAATTATTTAATTATTTTCTTGTTCTGAATCATTCGAAAGAATAACAACTATTTTTATAGCGAATTAATTATCTCTCTGTCCTTCACAATCATATAATCTAACAACAAATCAGTTAATTTGCCAAATGAACTCAGTTTATCAAATAAATAATACTTTAATATAACAAATAATAAGATAATTTTATTTTTGCTTTTATCATGTACAACTTTCTAAACAGGTTGCATTGTACAGAGTATTTTGCAAATATATGATTCGCCAAAATCTTTTTATCAGTTTCTCTCAATTATGGATGTGAATTCTTAAAAGGGGAACTCCAGGATAAAACTATTGTTAATTTTAATAAAAATGACAAATCAAGAAAATCCAATGAAAATACATATTAAGTTTCCTGAATACTTGATAAAACAAAAAGGAATAATCTTGTCTATTTCGGTAAAATTGACTTGTCTTTAATCCATTTTACATACGATTCTAAAATGCATTCAGCAGTATTCGGAGTGCATTCATATTAGATATGATATAACAGATATTTAGAATCACTACTACTTAATTTAATCAAATCTAATCTAAGCTAGTACAATCAAAAATATTACAGTATTGTATATTAAAGCTTATTTAACCAAACCTAATATATGTTCTGGATTTCCATAGTAATTAGTGCAAATTACTAAATAAATATACTCCTTATTGTTTCTCAAAGTCTAATTGATACTTTATTTAATAAATAATAGATAAAATAAAAATTTAATAGTTTATTAAGTTTTTAATTAAAAGAAAACATATGCCAAAACATAAACGAATAATTTGGAGGGAAAGCATTTAGTACCTCTTGTTCACACATGCACTCAATTCATAACTTGTTTATGCTGTTCATAAATCAATTATAAAAATAATGGATCAAAGATTTTACAAACAAGTGTTGAAATATCAAATGGATCGCCGAATAAGAGAACAACATTTTCGGTGATAACTAATGATGAAAATAGAAAGTTTTTATTTAAATTATTTGAAAAGCTTTAAAAACAATTAATCTGGTATAAAATTATTGAATCAATAAAATAATGTTTGATTAAAATAAATTTATATTTTTATTGAATATAATGCAAACGCTATTCTCTCTATACAAGCCTGAACGTCAAGCATAGTATGGAAATCCAGAGCACATATAATATACCCAAACATTCCGAAATCTAATGGAACCTAACCAAGCTTAATCATATGGAATACAATTTAACATAAATGATAAATAGTTGGTGAAAGGTATTTTGATGAAATGATTTGTTACTCCAAAATAGCTCATGCGTTTGCAGTAATTATAAAATATTTATCTCAATTAGATATTCTCTTAATCTCGATTCTTCATATATTTGAACTTTTAAAAGCACACATGAGCAAATTTTACAAGATATTCTATAATTAATTAAAAAGTTCAAAGATGAATGAAACAGTTGTTTAGCTTTTAAAAACACGCATATAATCTTTCTTCCTCAACATGGGCAGAGTCAGAGGGGATTTATGAAAGGGTATTTTTAAAGTCAAAAGAAAAGTCCCTTGTCCATTGAATGTCGAACCTGTGACAGACTACCCTTAAAATTTTATAAAGAATTTAATGAATTTGATTTTATTATCCTAGCACTAACTATTGTCTGGATATTTTAATTTTTATTAATTGTTGACCACTTCCCTCTTTATACTTCAACAATTTAGTCAAAGTTCAAATATCTCTACAATCGCTAAGTTAATCAATCACAACAAATCCATTAAATTCTTTGTATATATATATATTATTTTAAGGGTAGTCCCAGTTGTTTATAGCACTATTGTTATTTTACGTGCTTTGAAAATAATATAAATAGATGTCAGTATAGGCTAACATTAAAAACTTTTATTTATATTTTATTGTTTATATTTTTTTGTTTACTTTTTAAAAAAATTTGTAAATATTGTAATTATATTAATAAAAAAAGCGGTAAAATTTTTATTATTGTATAAATATATCAATAAATATATTAATAAATAATTCATTCATTCAATCATTCATTCAATCATTCATTCAATCATTCATTCAATCATTCATTTAATTATTCATTAAATCAATTATTTAATTAATGAAATGTCAGATACGGCAAAGGCTTTGTTTAAAATGACTGGAGAGAGGAGTCTTTTGAAGTTTTTTACGGCTAATTATGTAACAACTCCTCTCCCGCAGTCCATAAATATACCGCCGCTCCCCGCACCCGAAAATATAATGTAAGTTTTTCTTGATTTTTAGATTTATGTAATTCCTGTCCTGTCCTAATAATTATGACAAATATATTTTCCTATCCTGTCCTGTCTCCTAAATAATATTAAAATTTATTTTTTAATTATAGGTCAAATCCTGTGATGAGCGAGTGGTCTATTGTCACTCTGGTGGGGATAGGGGCATTGGTGGTAGTGGTAGCAATCTGCTGCTGGGGCCCATGTATATGCCTTCCCGAACGACTGCTGGCCTTAGAGTTCGGCTGTTGTTGCAAGTGGCTGGCGCGGTTTACCGGTGGCGGCCAATCTAATGGCCACGCAGGCACTCGTGTGAGGTTTGTGGGCACCAGTGGCCAGAACCCCCTGCCCCTCCAGAAAGCCCTAATGGCCAGTTTGGGAAGAGAGGGAGAGAGTGGAGTAGGAAGTGGTGGCGAAAGCAATGGAAGTGGAGGCGAAAACAGTGGAGGAAGTGTTGTTTTGTCCCTCGAAGATTGAGGGGGCCAGGGTGGCCGAGGCCAACTGGCCGTAACAGCCCTTTTAAGGGCTAATTTCATTTTTGATAAAAGGATTTTGGATTTTTGTATACCCCCCCCCTTAGCGTTTTGGATCTTTAACATTACATTATTTATTTGTTTTATTTTAATTTAATTGTTGTTAAAATTAATGAATTTTCAATAGAAATCCTAAAATGCATTTTAAGAGAGGATCGAAATTAGTCATGTGTTGTGTCGACCAATGAGTGATCAGTAGGGTTCGGAAATATCGGGAGTAAAAACCTATCAAATCGGTCGGGAATCGGAAGTTAAAACTGGCCAAGATCGGGAACAAAAAAATAACATTTTTTGCGCCGTTTCTTAAATATTTCCTTAAATTCTCTATTAATTCTGAAAAAATACAATAATTTTGTCAAATTCTTTTAGTTTAAGTAAATATTACTAAATTCTTACAGAATTCATCATAGTTCTTGAATATTCTGTTAAATTGCGTCATTTATAATAAAATCTCCAAGAATTTGACCAGTGCGAAATATACCCTCTTGAACTACACCTTAGCACAAAATTGGCAAAATCCGCCATTTAACCCTCCCCTAAACGTGCCTTAGGCTTATATCATCAAAGACATTCCAAATCCCCGGTATTTAGATTTTTAATGTTTTTATTTTGCAAAATCTTCTATTTTATCCAGTTATATAATCACTTCATTTAATATGGTTTTTATTCACATAATTTTATATTTTGATTTTTGAATCTGGTGATAAATTCCATCAAATATTTATCATTTTATTTCCAATAATTAATTTTTGAAATTCATGTCTTTTAAATTTTTGAAATTTTCAAATGTTGGCTTATTTTCTGAATCAAGTTTAATTATTTTTATAAAATTCTCAATTGAATTATGATTTTTTTGTATAAAACATCAGATCGAGAATACAAACACTAAATCGAAAGAAATTATTTGTCTTCCAATGATAACGGGACAAGAGTGATAATATATTTCATGAGAACGGGAAAGGAAGGGATTGAAAAATATGACTACGGAAGGAATGGGAAAAATGTTTAGACAATTTCGCACTCGAATTTGAATTCAAGACTTATGAATCAAAAACTATATTTTTTATTGAAAGAATGTTATCATTTCATGATAAACTAAATGTCATTTGTGCTTAGAATTGTATACGTGGCAATAAATTGCATGATAGGCATATATATGATTTATACATTATATTTTATTATATTTTAGTGATTTTAAGCATAATTGTTCAATTTTTAATTAAAAATTTTAAAAGCAAAACATCGTAAGTTTTTAATTTTAATTAAATTCAAATACAAAAAAAATTATGGGGTGTGTTGATGGTGGATGGGGCGGGAAAAAGATTTCATATATTATTTTATTATTAGAAAATGGAACGAAAACTTAAAATTTTCGACAATTATGTGCCTTTAACATATACCGAGTTAGACTTCGAACATGATATGGCTATAAATTATGATGCAATGACAACTATTTGGAGATTTGTTGACATTTATAAATTAAATTACTATTATGATAAATGGAACTATAGAAATAAATTTTAAAAAATATTTGCTGTTTTGCTATAAATATACCTGCACTAAATGTGAATAAAGTTTTTAAAAATATCACAATGTCAAGGGCCAAAAGAAATGCAGCCATATATATTCATAAAAAATTCTGTAATTTAATAAAAGATTAAGTTATAACTCTAACATTGTAATTTTATTAATGTTATTTTAGATGAAGTTCGTATTACTTTTAATAATTGTTCGGCTAATCGATTGTTTTAATGACTGTAATTTGGTCATTTCTGAAATAAATCCTGTAACTTCTGGACAACACAGTAATGAATTCATAGAACTACAATTAGCATGTTCAGGCGAAATAAGCAATAAACCTATTTTGCCTTTGGATAATTATTATATAGCAATTATAAATGGTATAAATATAATTTAGATATACATTTTAAGTATTTACACATGTTATTCATATTAGGTTATTCACTTATTCATCAGAAACCGCTGATAACCATGTTGCTTAAATTAATTGATGTTAAAACTAAACCAAATGGATTATTTACAATTTGTTTTAATGATAGAAACATATTGTGTGACTTAAAATTAAAAAGCAATCATGAATATTATTATCATGCAAATAGCCATCAAAATTACTATGGAACTTCTTCAATAATTGATGATGATAGTTTAGATAATGGAAATGAGGCACCGATTGGGATAGCTTTGCTTAAAGGCCAAAAAATTGATGATTTATTTAAACCAGATTATTGGAAGAAAGATATTGGAATTGCAATTGATAGTTTTATAATCATTCACTATTTGCGCTATTCATTACAAGATTTTTTAGTATATGCAAGCAATTCTAACAGTGACTATTGTCAGGTAATAATTTTAATATAATTACATTGTTTTTATAAATATTTTACTTAAGATTTTCGAAGATATCTGTCCAAATTATGATTCGAAAGCATTTGCATTAAGAGACTACGACTATCTAAAAGAAAAATTAAGGCTAAGACATGGAATAAATGACGTTAGCTTAAGTAGATGTACTGATCAGATAACACCATTTAGATATCATTCATTTAAATTAACTCGTTTAACCATCGGAGAACATAATGATTGCGATACTGGAATATATTTTCGAATTCGACATCATTTTGAAGATATCCCTGAAAGCAAATTTTAATAATAGAGATATTGAAGTTGATAATTTAAAACAATGCGTTGTGAGTGATAAATACTCTAAAACCATAGAGCGTCAACAGTCGATTGTTAATTATGTTCTAACATCTATTGAAGAACAATATAATGCACATATAATTAAACGACAAAAAGTTCATAATTATTATATCCCTGTAAAAGGCAGGAATATTCTAAAAAATGCTGAAAATTTATGTAATGATTTAATTCCTAATCACAAAGATTATTATTGGGTTGATTCAGCTAATTATTTTAATCCAGAATGGGTAACTACAATACAAAGAATAAACATTGTTACAAAATTATACGATATAGAATTACTTATGTCTGAAAACGTGATTCGATGGTTCGAATTCTTGCCAAATATTCATGATATTACTAAATCAAAGTTTAGATGTCGTATTTGTCATTTAGCATACGATAGTATTATAGATCATAGTGTAGATAGGAGTTGCTTGACACAGTCAAGTGGTTGCTTGGGTAATTATGAACAAAATAGAGAATTATTTAAAAAGCATTATCACTCCAAACCGCATATAAGAATTAGAGATTATTTCTATGAGTTACAATTGGATAATTTGCCAATAATATTAAAAAATGCACAAATAGAAAGTTATAATCTTAATAAAGTTTATCAAACTTCTATTAATATGCTTCGATTAATTTATGTTTCTGCAAAGTCATACATACCATTCGATAGTCATAAAAATATAGTCGCCCTATTAGAATACAGTAATGTAAATCTTGGTCACCATTATTATTACGGAAATGCAGCACAAAAAATGACAGTTTTTCTTGCGAATGAGATGCATAAGAAATTAATAAATCATCTTATCAATTCAGATAATGCGTTTACATTAATAGCGGACGGAACCACTGATCTACATTCACGACATTTTCTTATAGTGTATATATAAATCAACTCAAATATTCACATTTAATGATTAATAATAATTTCAATACTAGGTATATCTCTGCAATAGAAAACAATTTTAATCAAGTATATTTATATGCGCTTATAAGAATAAAATATGACGAAACGGCAGAATCTCAAAAAAATCATATATTGAAAAATTTTGCAGAAGACGGATTGCAAAATTACTTCACATCTCGAATTGTAGGGTATTCCTCTGACGGCGCAGCTGTAAATTTTCTTTTACATAAACTTCTTGAACAATATGTTGGCCGTCGATTATATTTTAATGCTTGCTTTGGCCATAAATTACAATTAAGTCTGTTATAATATTTAAATTATTTATGGATTCTATATGATCTTTATATTATTCACAGGTATTAATGACGCTTTTGTAAAAAATAAACAATTAAATCCAAATAACCATCAAGCATTGAATATACTCAAAGAAAGGAATATTCAAAAACTAAGACAAAAAAATACTAATCCAGATAATGAGAACAGTGACATAGAAATACAGCTTGGAAAAGCAAATATTGGCTTAGATATTATCAGAGAAAACATCCAAAAATTCGAAGAAACAATATCAGCATGTTATAAATTTTTCTTTCCCTTATCTCATCAAAAAGCTGAAGCACTTAGGTTTAATTTCAGATTTAAGAACAGGAGTCAATAACATAAAATTATTAAGTAATTTTGGAAAATACACAAAAGAATATTTATCTAATGTATCAGTAATTGAAAGTGTCAACACAAACTTCAAAATTAACACTGCCACTGATTATATAAATACTAGATTTAACATAGAATATGAAGGGACTCAACTTAATCAAAATAAATATTTTACTGAATCATTTGCAATGCTTTGGCATTCTATTAAAACTAATCTTGTGAAAAGTTTAGATAGTAGATTTGATGAATCGTTAGATTACTATAGTATATTTGAACCTAAACAATTCAGTAAATCCAAAATCGAAAATATTGAAAATTATGCAAAAGATGATTTTAGTAAAATTTGTTTAAAATATAAATCTGATAATTCATTTAACTTTGACTGCGACAATATGTATAATCATTTTTTACATCTTATTACTAATATCAGAGAAAATCCTCATTATTTACAATATATTCAAGAAAATAATCCTACGACATTTTGGCCACTCGTATTAAACAATGAAAATATTGATGAAAATTTAAAAACTTTAATAAATATTATTCAAACACTAACAATTAGTTCAGCAGTAGCGGAGAGAGGTTTCAGTATTCTGAAACGAATTACTTATTCTAGATCTACATTGTTAGATATATCACTACAAAGCCTGCTAAGAATAAAAATAAATGGTAATTCTTCTTAATATTTGATGGAATTTAAATAAAATTCTATTAAAATTTATTATAATCTAAAACTTAGGACCAGATGATATTGGCGCAATGAACTTTTTAAGTTATGCAAAATTATTTCAAAAAAACTTAGAAGACCAGGGCAAAATAGTAATCCATAATAATAAGCTGGGTCGCGAAGAGTTCAAAAATAAACCTGAATTAAGAGATAGTGCTATATTTTAAAATGAATATATATTAAATTTCATTTGTATAATCTTTATTTTCACTTTTATGTAAATAATTTGAATATTTTGAAGAATAAATTTTATAATATTATAAATCTTTTTTATTTCAGTGTAAAATACGGTGCTCTATACCCCCCTCTACACATTTTGTGATTTTGAGACTCATCAGTACTCTATACCCCCCCACCCCCACCCGCTCTACACATTCTGTGATTTTGAGACTCATCAGTACTCTATACCCTTCCACCCCCACCCGCTCTACACATTCTGATTGATTTTGTATTAAATTTAATTAATTAAATGATTCAAAAATTATTTTTAGTGTAATAAATGTTTGTTTTTTTGCGCCAAAAAACTTTATATTTGAATTGTATTTCGATTTGAATTAAAAGTATTTAAAAATTCAATTAATCAATGATTTAAATAATTTATTAAAATTTAAGTTAAACTAAACACTCATTGAAAGGGAAATAAAATTAATTTGTTTTCAGAAAATAAACTCAGAAATCAATTCAAAAATAATTAATAAAATATTTAAGAAAAATTTTGAATAAATAAATTAAATAAATATCAAATAAAAACTCGGATTTCATTCAAATATTTATTTATTTCTCAAAAGCATTAATTCTTAGAAAAATTTATTAATTCTTTAAAACTAAATAATTTGTATAAAATATTTCAATTTTTGTATTTAATTGTTTAGATATGAATAGCTTAGTCATTGGCGGCCGCTTTGAACTATTCATTCAAAGCCCTAACAATACTAATTATATAGAGACTCTCTATTAAAGCCTTTCGCAGCACAAAATCTTTCCCCCACAGTTTTTTACACTATAGAAGGCAGGAATCAATGTGACTGCTCACCCCTTTTTAAAATCGTGCTGCTCGTAAAAAAGGGATGAGCAGTCACATTGACTCCTGCCTTCTATAGTGTAAAAAACTGTGGGGAAAGATATACATTAAGGCATTTTTCCTCTAAAATTAATTTTATTTTCAAAAAAAAAAGTTTTTATTCATTAAAATTCAATTTTTTGTACATTTGGGCTCATTATAGCCATCTATTGATTAGTAAATTCTCTTGAGTCCTAACAAGCACTGGGTAGTCCGTCACAGGTTCGACATTCAGGGACAAACCGGTCGGGATTTTATAGCAGTGTGAAATTTATAAAATATGCAAAATCAGTGCTTCCTATTTAAGGATATTGAGTGGACATACTCTATATGAAGTGTTTTGCATTACTTTTTAATACCGTTAAAATTGATTTAATTAGAGATGAAAATGTTTATTAATTTATATTTAAATTAAAATATTTATTAGATATATATTGCAAAATAACGTTTTTTTGATAATTTATTTGTTTTTTATACATAACATAATTGTTTGAAATTTTGTTCAATATTTATAATTAAAATTAATTTTACGACACATTAAGAGTAATTTTAAATTCTAATAAATTAATTGTAATTTTCAGTTAATTATAGATAATTGTGTGAAATATGCGGATCTATTAAAAGGTGTTATATCTATGTCTGCCAATTGTGTGGACATAGAGTTTGTTTTGTCGGTGAATATTGTTTTTATGATTTCTTAATTCCAATTCAGTTTCCAACCAATGTTTGCATTCATTACACTTTAGAAGAGTTTTATTTTCAAAATCCTGTTTCCAATCATTTAATGATAAAAGCGTTGAATTATTTCCTAAAACTTGACTTTTATTATTGCTTTTCTTCAATATTTCTGTAATCAAACTGTAATTCGAATTATTATTTGTAGTCTTGTCTGAAGTTTCCGTTAAATTCGAGTCAATATTATTATCGATTAATTCTTGTTTTATATTAACTGAAAAAATAAATAAATTGTTTTATTTATAGATATTTTTGTAGAAAAAAATGAATTAATAATAGTTAGGAATTAAATACCAGAATATAAGCCATAGTTTTGTTCTTTAGTTTCAGTACTTTTGCCACAAATTGAACTAATATTTGACAAAATATTTGTTGAAATAAGTGATGTATTATTCAAATCGCTATCAAAACTATTATTGCTTTCAATTATAGATTTGTTTGGGTTTTCAATATTCTGTTGTTTTTGATTCATTTGTGTGACTTTTAGTTCTTCAAAATCACTGTTCAATTCACTAATTTTCGCACAAATGTCTGAATTTTGATCGCATTTACAGTTATTTATCAAAACTAATGAATATTTTCTTATGTTATCTAAAATAGTGTTTAAATTGCGTTCAAAACACAATTCACTTAAAAGATTATTATTTTCTTCATTCAATTCATTTAATGTTTTAAACATCGATTTATCGTCAGTTTTAAGGCTTTTGTTATCATTTTTAATGGCTGATGCTATTTTGGCAAGCCGGCTTGTAGAAATATCTATATTGGCTTTTCTTGACTTATTTGGTAAGCCCATAACATGAAACAGAAGGGTAATAAAATGAAAAAATCTCAAAGGGGTATTTGATTTAAAATTTTGCAATATAACAGAATTTTGATTAATTTTATAAG
>JAQFXN010003248.1:0-11239 GCA_034693365.1 Liacarus xylariae | reverse complement strand
TTTGACAAAATTCTCCTATTTGTCAAAATTTTGAGTGAATTTAACAAAATATTAAATAAACAGCGCAATAAATATACATTATTGTTCCCGATTTAAGTAATTTTTAACTTCCGATTCCCGACCGATTTGATAGGTTTTTACTCCCGATATTTCCTAGCTCTAGCTATAACAGGCTATACCGGTAATACACCTTGTGATGAAGAAAAAACGATGTCCATTTTGCAATTTTGAGAAAACGGCCCTAAGGCGCCTTTTTGAATAATCTATGAAATTCTCTCTATATTTTTAGAAAAATAACAAAATTTTATCATATTCTTGCTAAATTTGGTTAAATTCTTAGAGAATTCACAATAATTTTCATGAATTCTGTCAAATTCTGTTAAATCGTGTCATTTTTAATTAAATTCTGTAAGATACTCGACAGTACTCGATACACCCTGACTTTAAGGTCTTTGACCATCCATTGGTTATTGTTTTTTAGAGGGGCATACTGAAATGACAAATTATTAAAAAAAGTGGGTAAGACAAAATTAACAAAATCCAAATAAATTTCCTCTGGCTTCTAAAGTTCAGGGGAGGGAGTATTTTGCAGAATCTTCGAGTTAAAGAGCCAACCTGTTATTGCTAAATAAATATAACCAAAAGACTAATTTTATTGTCTATTTTTAAATCTTATCCATAACAATGTTTTATTTGTATGATAAAATGTCTCCAATTTTGAATTCTGTGAAAAGACTAATTCAACAATTTTTCACACATAAAAATTTGCAAAATATTTTGTGGCTAAACATTATATGAATGTCCCGCAAGCAGAAGGTGCGAAGAGAAATATAGCTCAATAACTGTAAAGCTTTAACAGATAAAACACAAGGATTTAATTTATTAATTGATTTAATTATTTCGGTTTTTCATTTGATAATACATTAAGTTTATTATTAAAACTATTATTCATTTTATATAATAATTAAATCAAAAAATTAAAAGAAATGTTTTGTTTACTTAATAACGCATTGAATGTTGTGATCTATTTTTTAATGCTTTACAGTTATTGAGCTTTATTTCTCTTCGCACCTTCTGCTTGCCGGCCATTCATTTGGTATAACTTAATAAATAATTTTTAGGATTTAGGAAATGATTAATTTATTCATTCAATTTTATTTTTAAATAAGACTTATAATCAGGGGTCGTAAAGTTCAATCGAGAGAGGTGAGGGTATAGGAGGTGGGGTGGTGTTTTGAAATGTTGTTCTCAAAATGCCAGGGCATGCGATCAGGATAATGAAAATGTAAGTTGAAAAAAAAATATTTGCCTTCGGCTCAGAAAGTCAGAGGATATTTTGCAAAATTTACGAGGCATGAGGTATTTTGGCTCTACCCCACCCTGACCACCCCTAATTATAATTTATTTATTGTCTGAATAATTAGTAAATTAAAAGCAATTTTTAAATAATTTAAATGCTTTGAGTGATTAGAACAACAAATTGTACACTAAATGAATGAAAAATATATCTGTTTTTGGATTTTATTTATTTATGTTTCAATCGATAAGTTCTTATTAAATTAACTCTTATTTTTAGCTGAAAATAGAAAAGAAAAAATCTATTTTTAATCTCAAGAACTGATGTGAATTTACTATTAGTTCTTCTATCGTAATATTGAACTAATTTATAAATAATCAAATTTATTACAGTTTAAATGATGGCTTATTCAAGCAATTCTACGTTCATTACTGTAAAACATTTACTTAACATTTGTAGTTTGGCTAAGTTTGCATGAATGTCGCGGCCCAATACACCCAGAGTCCAAATTATTGCAAAATTTGCTGAAATTGCTTTGAATTATTTTGAAATAGAAATAACTTGCAATTTCTCAATACCGCTTCCAAAAAACAGTAGACTTTTAAATACCCCTTTTTCGCCAAATAGTTTGCTAATAACTGAATCTAATCAATCATTTTTACATAAAAAATAAAGAAAACTATAAGTTTTTTTTATAAAAATTAAGTCATTAAAGTATTTATTTAAATATTATTTTTTTCTTATTTTGGTTTTATATTTCAAGTTTTAATTTTTTTTCTATTTTAACTATAATTTAAATCTAATTATATATAAATTATTCAATTTTCAGCATTAAATCCGAGAACTGATATTCCGGTTGAATACAAATCTGTTTACGAAACGTCAAATAAATACCACTTTTTTCATTCGCTGGCATTACTTGGAGTGCCATTAACTCGAAGACCATTAATCGTAAGTTTTTTTTGTGAATATTAAAAATTTTGGAACGATTTTTATATAATTTCTGAGAATTCTCTTCTATTCTAAACTTATTTAAAGTTTTTAACAAATAATTGAATCTTTTTGTTGGTTTTTATTCAGTTATCTTTATTTCAATTGCATTCTCTCTATTTGTTAAACAAACAAAATTAAGTTTTATCTTAAATATCTTAAATTCAAAGCAATAGAACTGATAATGAAATTCATTTAATGAATTATAAAATATTGAAACTTTTGATATCCTTTAATAAGTTATGTAATCTGTAAAAAATTACATTTGAAGTGATATATGAAAATATGCTATAATTTATGAATAGAAAACAATTTTATTATTTTTTTATTATATTTTTAAACATATTTGTAAATATTTTGAGAGAAAATATTGTAATTATAAAAATATTTATGCTATAAATACAACCACTTTTATCTTACGATGTTTTATCAGAAGAATATTTATTATACTTTTTTTTTGTTTAAACAAAAACAATTCTATCATCATTTAGTGCCAATTTAGTCAATTGGAGTGTTCCTAAAAGTAAAATAATGAAAGGAACTAGCTTATTTTATTAAGATAAATATTTCCATGGACATCCTATTATTTGTTATATTCAATAAAATTCTACAAATTCTGATACAAACATTTAATTATGAAATCTCTGTTTAAGAAATTTATAAGAATTTGATTGATATAGCGATATATTATATATACTTATTTCGAAAACTGGAATTCCTTTGGAATTTAACAAGAATTTTAGAAATAAACTTCTTAAAGCAATCAGAGGGTGATCAGTGGGATGTCAGGAAATCAGAGGGGAATACATACCTCATGTTTCCCTTTTTAGTTTCAGAATAGTTGGGCTGAATTCGGATTCTTGAGTATTATTAGAATATGTAAAGTAGAAGTTTATGTAAAGTTGAATAGTATTGATAGTTCACTATTAGTCCCGTTCACACATCAGAATTGAATTCAAAAATAGTCGAAATTATATCAATATTGTAGATATAGATAGGGGTGAAATAATTTATTTCTATATCCCATAATAAAGTTTGGATCAATTGCTTTGTCGTATTGTTTGTCTTCGAGTCTTGCAATTAAATAAATACCGAAATATAACAATTTCCTCTCAATAGCTATTAAATGGTTAAATAAACTCCAATTTGTTGTCATTCATAATCAGTAACCGTGATTCTCGGGATTATCCTCTTAAATAAGGTGAAGTACCCCTAAATGATTATTTTGGCCATATCTCGTCTAGAAAGCGGTGGTCTCACAAATCCATCCTTTGCTCATCCCTGCATTAAAGGGTCAAAATATTTTATATGTTCTAGTCTTATATTTAGGTAAAGGTTCAATATCTACAAATAAACTCAACAAATTTCACAGTTGCTTGGTAATTAAAAAAACATATTTAAATGTTTTAAATTAGGCAAAACGATCTGATCCAGAGGTCACCAAGATCGGCCTAGTCAGGGGGTATAGACATGGTTGTTTTGAGAAAATGTTCTCAAAATGCCAGGGGGCATACCAAATACCAAAATATGAAATTGCACAAGGGGAGTAAGGTAAAAATAAAACATTTCGCCAGGGGAGTAAAAAGTTAGTGAATATTTAGGTTATACCCCCCCCCCCCTTGACGACACCTGATCTGATTCATATCTCACTTAAAATATATTCTCGAGGATAAGCCCGAAAATCACGGTTACTGTTCATAATGAAAGGCATCGCAGAGTCGTTCAATTAATATATGGATCGATATGTGGATTGAGTACGAGTTTTATGTCGGATATGGTTTGAAATTTCATATCACGGGTCGAATCTAGAAATTGACTCCTATTTGTGGACTCTCTCTGAACCTAACAATAAACGTATTGTGCAATAGATCGCTGAGATTAAGATTCTAAATCTCGTATTGTTTTGGGTTTGAATTTTATGGGTTTTTCTCTTTTTTTAACAAAAATAAACAAATATTTCAAAAAATGTTTTCTTAAAAATGTTCTCTTATTTTAAACCAATTTATTTTTAAAGAATAACATAAACAGACATTTATTATACAAATAAACATCTGTTTGGGGTATCTATAGGTCGGCACACTTATGGTGACCGGAATGTGTGTATTCTGTGGTACGTGTTATGTATACTCTCTGACCCATAACAAGGAAGTAATCAAATACACCCCATTCGGTGGCCTAACCCTAATCATCGCGTGGTTAGCAATGCTTCTGTGAAAACACTTGATTTTTAAATGTTATTAATTTAAATATCAATTAATTGTAAACAAATATTTGAATTAAATCAATAAATTTTTTATTCAATTGATTCGATTAAAAAACAATATATAATTGTATTTTTTGATTTAGTTTAGAGAATGGAATCGATTTTGTAATAAACGATAAAAATAATGAATTGAATGAAACATTTGAATGGGATTTGTATTATAGGGAACACTCTTTACTGAACTCTTTATTATGCATTTTGTGAGCTTTGGAACCATTAGTATTGCGGGTATTGAAGGTAGTGTTAAACTTCCAGGACAGGGGCTTATTGTGGTAATAGGTATAGTTGTGGCACTGGTGCTTCTGCTGATGGTTATTGCTTTCATTGGCCTCTCTATTGCTATTAAATGAAGTGCTAATATCACATAACTTGGATGAGGTCTGGTGTTGGGGCGAAGCAGAACTTCTCTTATGAGTCGTATTATCTCTGTTTTGAGAAGCAGTTCGACTAAAACGCCGACTGTTTGGGACCGAATCGGTCGCACATATTTGGCACAAAAGTATTCGTTTGAAAGCCCGACGAAAATTGCGATTAAATATTGTGTAAATTATCTGTAAATCAATAGAAATCATATTTGAATTCAAATAATTTTTAAATCGATTGACAAAAGAATAGCAATAAAGCAAAGACTGACCGGATTTATAGTACTCGAGATATAGCCTTAAAATTGAATAAATTTCTATTAATTATAGAATCAAATAGTTTAGAGTGAAAGCCAAGCCATACCCAGCCATAGGAATGTTGTGGTCACTTCGTCGGGAATGTTTTGGCCCAACAGATCGCCCGGTAATACACCGAACATGAAATTCAAACTAAAAAAAGGCGCCCAACAGATGACAAATGCAAAGAAGACTAATCCTAAGACTTTAGTGGCTTTTTGTTCATTCCTCACTTGAAGACTAGAACCCAATGTTCTCAACATTAAAGGCTGTGTTTTACGACTGTTTGACTTTTTCTTGCAGTGATTTGTTTCGGTCTTTATTTGTGTTGATTCCCATCGTTTGGTCGAAAGATTGTTGTGGGAGAGACTCAATGGTCTGGGAGTGGAGTGGAGTGGAGTGGAAGACAATAGATTAGTTGAATAATTGATGTAAATTAAGCTTAAATACCTGGACTCAGTACAACCCATTTCATGCTGTGATGTCGAACATTGATTGGCCATTAATTGAAAGTTACCCGAAGTGGCGCTATTGGCCGATGAGGTAGAGCTCGAACTTATTGTCCGATTCGCGATGTAATGATCTTTTACTGCAAACAAAAATTGGAGAAAAAAAGATAATTTATTTAATTGAAATATATTTTCATTATTAGACAAAAGGTATAAAAGGAATGATAAAAGAATATTATATGCTTTTGGAAATAAAAGAGCATTCAATTCAACAAATGTATTGTCGAATCGATGTTTGGACTCAAATGACTGGTAATGAGCCGTAATGTTAGGGATTTTTGTAATGTTCTGCTTATCCTATGTTTGCTTTTATTCCTGAAATTAAACTAAACTAAAAAAATACTGTTTTATTAAAAAACTATAGTAAAAGACGAATGACTTTTCGACATGAGTTCCTTTTTTCTATCAAATCCGAGTCAGCCTTTTCAGTGATTGATTACCTAAACATTGAATTTTAGATTTTTTTTCTCAAATACAAACTTAAATTTTTTCACTTATTTGTCATTCTATTAGTTTTTTTTTCTTTAAAATATTATGGAAAGTAAGAAAAGGCAATAAAATTTTTTGAACAAATAAAAAATTTAATTAAAATACCAGCAATTCGTAGCCTTTTCCTCCTTTTAAATTAATTTATTATAGTTTAATATGACTTATATTTAAATCTATTGATGTAATAATTTTTTTCCAAATTTTTCAAAAGTTTATTTAAAAATCTTTTTTATATTTTAAGTGAAAACTCTTAGGATTTATATATTTTTATATTTAGAAATGCATAACAGAATAGGACAGACCTGATGAAGAGGTAATTTTTTTAAATATATTAAATTCTGTCGATTCTTTGCCCCCAGAAGTAGAGAAATTATGACTCGAGTCTTCATAGAATTTGGCTTTTCTTCTCAATAGTCTAACTGTAAGAACATATGAGGAGAGCATGACTACCATCGGACAGAAGAAGGCACTCAAAGATCCTAAATATTGTAAATTATAGGTATTTCAGAATAAGAGTCAATCGATTATTCATTAGTGCTTTGATTATTGTGTAAAATAAAAGAATTGTTTTATTTGATTAATTAAATGCTGACTATTGTGTTCGATAGAAGAAAATAGCACTAAAAGAAAAATATAGCCAATTATTGGACACAACTTTGTGCCAATTAAGCACTTTCTCAATACTGACCTAATATCTGAAATGGACGACTAGATATGGCACAGACTAAAGGTTCCGGTTGTATATTACTTCTATCCAATACAGCTGAAAGAAGATGATTAAAAATATCATTAAATATTAATTGTTTAGTCGATTATATTGATTGCTTAGATATTTTTGATATTAACTTATATACCATTTCTATTGTATATTCATAAGCATATAAAACCTCTATTTATTGAAATATAAATGTCTTTTAGATTTTGAAAGTCACTCGTCGTTCATAGCTGCAAGCTCATTTTTATCAATGAAATTCTCTAAATTGATTTCGAAGGAGTTTATATTTTTTAAATGATTTAAATAAATAAATACATTTTCAAAAAGTCTTTCAATTAACCGAACAGTCCTTTAAAATATTATTTTAATGTTCACAAAACGATAAATTTGCAATTCATGCTATCAATTCAGATACTATTCCTTATTATTAATAATCCCCAGGGATGTCCATTGTCCAAAAAGTCAGGGGGTATTTTTTTAGGCGAAAGCCGAAAGGTCTAGGGGAGGGTAAAATGGCAGATTTTGTCAACTTGGGGTTAGGCTCTGCCTGAGATGATATTTCACAACAAAACTCATTGAAATAATACTAATTTTTAATGAAATTGACAGAAAATCTCGAAAACTGAGTCTTCGGCGCTGTTTCATAAGATTTACTATGGGGGAAGTTACCTCGCTGAGAGCCCGATAGGGTATATTTTATTATAGATACAAAATTCCATAATATAATTTCAAAAACATATTAAGTCTTGTTTAAAGAGTAAAAATTCATTGTTAATAATAAGCATGCACATATGAACGCCGAGTAACTTTCAAAGTCTCATTTATTCACTATACAGTGCTAAGAAAATAATCGACCCGAGGCTATAAGAAAATAATATAAAAATGATAACCAAAAATGACTTGTAGTAAATGCCGGCACAGGTTTACAGAAATTAGATGCAGATGATTATTAAAAACAATGCAAAAATTCAAAATAGAATTCAATGCTGAGAATTAATTTGCATTTATTCATTTATACTAACAAGTGAGTGTACGAAATATTCTAAAGCTGATACAGAAAACAAAAAGATATCAGAAATTTCTAAGGTAGATTTTTTAGCCCTATTGACAATTAGCTTTGGCTATAAATTTTAACCCTCTAACATATTTAGTATTTATTCTAGAGAACTTCAAAAACATCTTGAAAATGCATTTTAGTCTGAAAATTGTTCATTTTTGGACATGTTTTATTATATGACGAAACCATTCAAGGAATATCATTTAAAACATGCCGTGTGTAATGCCCAGATTGTGCCTCAGATTTTCACCAATGTACGTTATTCAATTATAAACAGGTCAATAGAAGCATCATGGTTTGTGATTGAATTTATGGCAAAAACACTAGAAAAGTAATTTTTGTAAATTATTCTTAGAATTCATTAATTTGGTTTCTCTTTAACAATTTCTTATGAGGATTTCATGTTTTTCATATTATTTACAAAATGCTCCCCCGGACAAAATGTTAATAATTGGTCTCAAAACTCATTTTTTTGCCAATTTTAAAAATACGCTAACACGACTTGTTTAAAAGTTGTTAGAATAAAGACAAGATATGTTAAGGGGATAAAAATAATAGCCAATTCTAATGGATAGTAGGGCTACAAAATTTAGACTTCTTTAGAAATTTCTGGTATTAGTTGTTTTATGTCTTAGCTTTAGAATATTTCGTACACTTAGTATCTCGGTCTCTTTTACTTTTTGGTCCTACTCTAAATCAAGTCGACTTATTCCATACTACATGTAAAGTCAGGTATTATGTCTAATGTGGAACATCTGAAGACATTAAAATATAACATTTTTGATAATAACTTCTCGTTTCTTCTATGAAGTCGTTGGTCTATTACTTTCCAGTGCAGAAAATATAGAAAAATAATTGTGCTTTAAGTAAATTTTGTTGTATTTTCAAATGATTTACTTTTTAAAAACATAAATCAAAATGATTTGTATTAATTGAGTGATGAAAATCATTTTTTCTTATTTTTAATGATATGTAAAAAATAGAATTCAAGAAAAGCAAAATTATGTTAAAATAATATTTACACTGAAATACATTTATCAATAAAATAGAGAATATTAAACAAATGGCACAAACATTCGATTAATATTGATTAACATAATGTCTAAGAATATATATTATACGTAATGTTTTTCTAAATCGAGTTTCTTTAATGTATTTTTTAAATTTAAGTTTAGAAATCGATTTTTCTTCTATTATTTAATATCGATTTTTTATATAATTCAAAGCCGAGCTTCCAATTAAACATTAAATGCAAATGCAATCCAATCTTCTGTTTCTTCATTTATAAGAGCCTTAAAACTGATCAAAATATATTAGGTTTAGTTAAGCTCTTTCTTAAGTTGTTTTTTTAAATGAGGCATAACTAGCATATCATATCAAATCAGGGATGGGCAAAAAGGTACAGCCCAGAATATCCTTCCTGACATTTTGACCTGACACCCCTATAGGCACTGGCGAGGTACCATCCCGCCTCCCTCTATGCAAATTTTGAGAAAACGGAACTGGAAGAAGGTTTTTTTAATATTCTGTGAGATTTTGTCAAAATTCTGGAATAATCAGTTTTTTCAAATTTTTACTAAATTACAGAATTTATCATAATTTGTTCAAATATGTTTGTTTAGATTCTTGCAGAATCAGTCGAAATTCTGTTAAATTGTGTATTTTTAAATTAAATTCTGCAAGATTTGACAATTGCAATACCCTCTCCTTACTGTACCCTTTGTCTAAAATTTGCTAATTTTTGACATCATAGTTTCGAATACCCCCTGACATTTTTTCGAAACAAATACTCATCTGAGATTTTGTTTTCTTTGCTCATTCCTGTGTCAAATAGTATTTTTAGATCCAATTTTCACAATATTTTGAATAAATAATACAAAACTCCTATTTATTTATTTATTTTACTTTTGTTTTACCAAGAAAACATCATTATATATTCATCATTTCATCTGTCTTAATAATTGATTGCAAATCGGAATATTTTTGTTTTTATAAATATAATCTAATGATAGATATATTCTGGAATTGGAATTTAAAGAATAAATAGTAAAATCCAAATCTACAACTTTATCTTTGATTAGATCCGAGCAATTCTTTTTATGAATTAAGTTTTATAAATCGTATACAATACACCATAACTTCACTGTGGTTCATATGTCTGAAAAAGTTATTGTGTTTGCTCTCCCTGTGCTAGCGTTTAATACCTTCTTAAAATGAATAATGCAGTCGGACACACAGTATGTGTCTATCAAATAATGTGGGGATAATTTTTGTGACTCTGAGAAAACATTATATTAACTTATAAGTTGTTTTTAGATATGAGAACATTGTGAATAAATATGATTTTATATCCACCACGAAAGTGAATAGCTTATTTTAATTAGAACCCATAAAATCTTCTTACTGTTACACTATAAAAAATATTTAAATTTATTGGCTTTTTATAGATTTCAATAAATTAATTAGTTTTAAAAACTGAAATTATTTTATTGTATGAAGTAATTCAAGACGTTTACAGTCCTATATTTATTTGTTTAAGTTACTGTGCGTTCCTTCGTTGGACAGGGGATAGGATAGAAAATAGGATAATCTTTTCTACCGCGTTCGCTATGAAAAAATAAGCATAGGATAGTTTAATAAATGATCTCTATTGTCTTTTATTCTATATATTATCTAACATGGTTTTGTAGTAATATATGATCGAAATAATATCCTCCATTGCGATCGGACACAATAAAACTATAGGAAAGGATTGAAAATATAGACGAAATCCACTTTCAAAATTGAATTGAAAAATAGCTCCTGTCTCAATCGGCCTAGTATTTTTTTATATAGGATAAAAAATAAGAAAATATCGGTGACGGCGAACATGCTGTCAAGTCAAATGTCAAAAGTGGTTATTTTTCGGAAAGAGTTTGGGCGAGAGCTTAGAAGGAAATCACAGAATTTAGATTATTTTAATAACAATTTAATTTTATTTTTCAATAGATTTCAATGGACCTGTCCTTTCTTGTATCGCTGTGCCCCTCTTATGGTAAACTTAAGATATTTTTAATTGTACCACTAGCTAACACCTGTTTGAATATATCCATATATTGTTCATTAATAATGATCAATATATTTCTTACTCATTAATAAGTAGTAGCATTAATAGTCATTATCAGTGTTAATCAAAACTCAAACTTCGCGCTCATTTTTGATATTTAATTCATTGACTTCATTCATTGCCATAAAAGTAAAGGTGTTTTATGATTTGTAAT
>JAQFXN010003247.1:0-11240 GCA_034693365.1 Liacarus xylariae | reverse complement strand
GACTTGAATTAAAATTGATATTTTGTCTATCGGTCACTGTTTAGTCAAATATAAAAACTCAAAGCTAATGAGTGAGAATAAAGCATTTCGCTGGTGCTTTTGAATTCTGGAGAGCTGTAGTTACTATTGTCTATAGTTTGAAATGATTGAAAATAACCATTCCACCACCATACTTAAATTATAATGCTAAAGATTTTTATTTTACTAATACTTTGTATAGCAGTAAATATATTTATTAAATACACACCAATTATATCCAATTCAAATTGTTAAATTAGCTTTAGATAAAAAACAATATTGCTTTATATTTAAATTACTAATCATCTTAATGCTAAAATATAATTAATTTTAATACAGTGATTCGAACAAGTTAATCATAGCGGGGAACAGGGTCAGACGTTCTAATTCTGGTGGTGTTCTATCAAATTTTAGTATTATGTTATCACATATGTCCGAATTTTCGTAACCGCCGCACAACATATTCAATGGATCGATACTGATTCGGGTAATATATTTATCAAAGCTTTCGACTATAGATTCCGTACATAATGGTTGACCAAGTTCGTATAATTTATTTAATGTACAGTCTTTCCAATCATAGAAAGCGCTAAATTTTAATTAGAAAAATAATAATATATTAGGGGATAATTTTAAATGTAAATTCGTTTACTTTAACTTTACTAAATTTAATCATTAATCATGAATGCGGTGAAAAGTACAACATGGAATACCCGAGTTATGGAAAATGGGGTTAAAGCCAAAATATCTTTCTGTCTATCTTAGAAGAATAACCAAAATACCCCCTGTGATAAAGAAAAAATTTGGACCTTCCCCCCCCCCTAAAAAATGTAAGAAAACAACGCCGAAATTTCAGTTTTTTAAGAATAATTTGTAAATTCTCCGAAAAATGATAAAATTTAGGCTAAATTCTGTCATATTCTGTTAAATTCTTGCAGAATTGGTTGGAATTCTGTTAAATTATTTCATTTTTAATTAAATTATGCACTATCTTGATGATTCAAACCACTTCCTTCTATACCCCCACTGATTTTATGTTCATTGTCCATCGCTACATACCCTCCACCTACGATTTTAGATGCTATCACTAAATGCAACTCAATATGTACCCCTTACCCTAGGAAGTCCTCACATTGTAAATTCTGAGCTTTGTTATTTAAAAGATAGGGTTTTTTTGAAATCAAAAACATAAATGTGTGCAATTTGTTTTAGTGCGCCTAATAGCCTCTAACAATAATTACAAATAATATATTCAGTTTTGGAAAATTGTTTTTGCATTACGTCTACAACCTCTGCATAAAATACTATTTATTTAGCAAGAGTAATGCTCAATACAGTGGCTTTTACAATTTAAAACAAATAAAAATATTTATATGATATTAAAAAATGATAAAAGCAATAAATATTAATATCGTATTTACGATTGTTTAATAGCAAAATTTATATACATATTGCAAAAACAATTTTCGAAAACATTATATATCTTAAAGAAAAAGTAGTAGCTCAATTTAGGACCACCAAAATGTCCAATACCAATATGACCAAACCAATTGTCCAAAACTTAGCCTAACTTACAGTAATCTACCATATCCAAACCCCAACCTAGCTTAACCTAATCTAATATAACTTAATCTAACTTAACCTAATCAAACATTAGACAATATTAGTTTGGACATTTTGGGTTTTGACGTGTTGGACGTGAACCGTTCAAAATGGAGCCCTCAGCACTATTTTTACAATTCCTTAAATGATTTTATGTATAATTTGTTTCCATTTGTTTTTCATGTATTTCTACTTATTTTTAATACTTGAACATGAAATGAAAACAAAATAAACTTGATTGTTCAGATGTTAAATAATTACCAGCACAATGTTGGTATTTTATCACTTGTCTCATTCATCTTCTGTATGTTAGTCACAATATTAATCAGATTTCGCCAACACTTTGCCGTTTCATTTTTGCCTCCATTACCACATTTGGCAATAGATATATAAATATCTCTTTCTTTACGATTACTGCATGTAATCCTATTAATTCTGTTAATCAGATGTATCATAACCGGCACTACTGTTGTGGACAGAGTTCCATTAACGCATCTATTTATGTAATCCTTTGCATCTTCTAAATCATCTGGATATGTTCTGAATTTTTTTTTAAAAAAAACTATAGAGAATAAAATTCTCCAAATTAATTTCTGTAATGATTACATTACCTGCACCATTGAGTCATGTCTTGTTCATTTTCTGCATAATAAATATCTTTTACTCCATGAAATCCTGTTGTTGAAAGCATTGCTTCTTCAAAATGACTTAATATAGAAATAATTTTTTTTTAAAAATTCATTTTGATTACTATACATGTACAGTCTATAAAATAAAACCGATCCTCAACTTTAATGTAATGATTTTTCTAATCCTTTAAAAGTTTTAAATTATTCATATTCTTTTAATCTAATAATCTGCTGAACACTTGAAAAAATACTTTTAAACTTTAAAATTAACTTTAGATTAAGCGCATCCAAAACAAAGCAAAATAAATAGATTTGATTAGATTATAATATATTTTGAAATGCAGCTATGATTTGTGATATATAATGTTTAATTACCTACCAATTGATATAATTTTTACACTTTAGTAAATTTTATCAATTTGTTAGCAAATAAACAAAGAATATTTAAAACAATGCTTGGAAATTATAATTGTATTTCAGAATAAATTATAAACCTATTTTCAAAATTTTAGAGTCCTCTAATATTTTAATCAAACAAAAAGTCAGATTAAAATGATAGACTAAATGATGTCGAGAATGTTGTTTGACTACCTGTTGGGATATCAATGGGCTGAAAACACAATTCCCGCACAAAATGATTAATTTGAATAAAAGTTTTGATTGTAACTAGCGTTGTTAGTAGTGTAAATTACTGTAAAATGTAAAATAATGTAAAATAATTGTTTAATATTTTCAGAGAGTTCAAGAATGCAGTAAAGAATATTATCATTTATATGATAGTGACAGTGAAAATAAATGTGATATTATTTATAATGATCTAGAATTAATCAGGGTTAGCCAGTGTACGCCGAGTCAGGTTTGGATATAGGGGGGAGGGTATTTTGTGATAAAATTTTCCAAAACATTATAGCGGAGTATACAAAATTCCGAAATATGAAAATGCACTGGAAGGGTGAGGTAAAAATAATTTTGCCTTCGGCCTAAGATGTCAGGGGGTATTTTACAAAATTCTCGAGGCACAGGGTGCATTTATGCTATATACATAGGATTAATTGATATTTAAAATTTTCTGAGTGATTTTCAATAAATTTATAATTTACACTCAAAATTGTAATTTACGGTAATTTACCGTAAGTTAAGCGTAATTTACGGTCGATTTTTTAAATTACGGTAATTTAACAACGCTACACTGCAGGCAAAAATTTTTATTTTTACTTTTTCCTTTTTCATATTTTGGAATTTTGTATACCCCCCCCCCCTACCATTGACTTTTAAGAAGTTTTCTCAAAATACCTCTACCTATAACACCTGACTCAATCGATCTTGCCTACCCCTGGCCTTTACATTACCAAGACATCTTAGATTCTACCATTAAAGTACAATTCGTTGATAGAATAGGAGGTTAAAGGAAGTTATGAACAATAATAAAGATTATGAATTAAAGATTAGCTTTAGAACTAATGATAAGACTAGAAATAGCCAGGTGCATAGAGTTGTGGCTGGAAATTTTCTAATTTTTGGAAAATCAAGGAAAAGTATCGTAATTTATCAGAAAATATGATAATATGTTCAAGATACAAAGGCTAAACAAAATGCATTGGAAAACTAGATAATATATTTTTGACCCCAGGAGGTGGTGTTGTGTTTCTATCTTTGTGTATATGATATGTCCAACAAAAGCCATTAAAAACAATTAATTTATCGCATGAAAACACTGTTACAAAATAAATTCTCTTACAATACATTAAGTCAATGACAAGTTTAGGTTAGGGGACAACTCGACCACAAGTAATCTCCAAAGTTGTGGAAGAATAGTATTGCTGTATAGTAATTGTGGCACAAGGAAATAGAGTGTCCTCTCTTCCCTCTTCCCCCAAAAAACAACTGTACAGTTCCACAGAAATGTTCTCATTTTTCTGAATGAGATTGGAGTGGATGTGGAAAAGAACTAAAAGAATAAGACGAAGACATATAAACAGATACAGACTTTAAGAGAGAAATATTGCGAAAGACATCAACTTATTTACGGTCTATTGTGCAGTCGATTCGGATGAAAGAGATGAACATTTGAATTGCGTGAATGCTATGTATAGACAGTTCCACAGAATTGAGTGTACAGTTGCTGTAGTATAGAATATATAGTGCAGCACGAAATGAGAGCCCCCGTCCATCTCTCCATTATTTGTATATCTACTGCTGCTTTAGATCATTTAGAGTTATGGAAAGATATTATTATTTTTTAACTCTTGTGTCGAGTTTTACTGCAGCAGAAGTAGGAGAAAAAGAGAGCAATAGAGTAGTGAACGACTACTCCATTCAATATTATAGAAGACAGTGAGAGAAGAAGAATATTGTTAAGCAATAGAAAACAGAGAATAACTGTTTATCTACTCTACACTTCTTTTCTATTCTCTACTCTTCTTATTCTTATTCCTATCTATAATAATATCCCATTTTATTCTCTGTTCTCTTCTATTGTGAGTCAAATTTTTGTGGGCTTTTGGCGCCAGACGTGTACTATATTTTATATATCATGTGTGTCTGTTTGGCCTATTGTGCACAGACACGACTAACTGCTAGGGTTGGGCGATAAACAGTGGGTAGTTTTGGTCAACAATACACTTTTATAAGACCTAATGGACTAATAATTATAATTTTGTTACTCTTTTTAGTTATAACTTTTTTATGAATAGCATTCTGTTCTCTCTCTCTCTCTCTCTCTCTCTCTCTCTCTCTCTCTCTCTCTCTCTCTCTCTCTCTCCCCTCTCAATAATTTGGTTGTCATTTATTATAATAAAGTAAATAATATGTTATTTTACTATTAATTCTCTCTCTATTCTCCTCTCAAACTAATAGATGTAAATCTGGACATAACTAATCATTTTTTTTGTACATAATATTTGGTATAATAACTATGCATTAGTGTTGTTAACAGAGAAATAAAAGTAAATTAACTATTTATAAGAATAAACAGTATTATCATTAATAACAACATTTATGATTCACTATAATATCGATAATAAATAAATATTTGAATCACTATTAAATAAATCAATATTTTCATGTAACACTTTCGTTTCATCGATTTCTGATTACAACCAGGGTTAACCAACAGGGATATATTTGTCAAAATCTACATGGGGTTAATCTTTTTGTTAAAACCAAGAGTAACCAAGGTCGGTCCAGTCAGGGGTATAGGTGGAGGTATTGTAAGAAAATTTTCTCAAACTGTTAGGGGGTATACAAAATTTCAATATAGGAAAATGCAAAGGAGGAGTAAGGTAAAAACAAAAAAGTTTCCCTCGACCACAAAAAGTCAGGAGGATATATTTTTCAAAATCTCAAACTCAGGTGGTATTTAGGCTCTACCCCTTGAGTACATCTATTTAAAACCAGCCTCCTTGTTCTATTTTTGGAAATGTTTGTAAATATCCTCATAAGAAACAAGATGATTGTTGACATTTTAATGAATTTAGAGAAAATAATACATTTCTATGCCCCTAAGTCTGTTAACCTTAGTTATACTGCTTAAAGAAAAGATTTTAAATACTTTGTGCTATAATTAAAGAAAGAATCTTTAGATGAATTGTTTACAGAAAAAAAATGAAGATTCTAAGATTTTTAATCTGTAATACAAATCAAATTATAAAAGGGGCTATACTTTAAGGACGTCCACATTTTTTGAAGAATTTTTTACCCCCCCCCCCCCTTAATCTACATAAATCCGCATTTGTGTATGAGTGGATTCTATTATAGTACATTTTTGAACTACTTCCCCTCCCCCTACCTGTGTGGACGTCCTTAAAGTATTGTCCCCAAAATCATATTTAAGACTTTCTTTTATTTATTTATTATTTTATTTTATTTCTTAATAAAAAACAATTCAACAACAAGAAAAAAATGATTTAGTGGTCGATTAATTAGAATTTACACCAAAATAGAAGAAACATTTTTAATTGGAAATTAAGGCAAAAGAAGAAATTTAATTAAATTATATAACAACAACAAAATTATTTTGCATCTAATTATAATTTTTGAAAATTAAGCTAATTAAGTTAACCTTTTTTTGTGTGTTTAGTTTATAAATTTGTTATTAATTTGCATTCATTTCTTATGAAAATTAAAAATAGTCTTTCCATGTATTTTAACCCAATTTGGAGACAGAGGTGATAGAAAATTAATGCTCAAATGCTCAATGAATATATTTTCAAGTTAACGAGTGATTGAAAAAATAGTATTTTATTTTATACACGGATTAAAAGTAAATATTCAGCCCTATTAACAGAGTGTATCAAATCTTTTAATAAAAAGAAAATTAAATTCATTCATTCATCCAATTCATAGGTAGTATAAAATTTTTATTACAACAAACCATATTTGGAATATAAGTGCTCTAATGCTAAAGAATAAAATTTATTAACAAATTCACGAAAAAAGAGATATAAATATATATTTAATGAAACAAATAAAAAAATAAAACAGTATTAAAGAGTATTTTGTATATATAAAAAAAATTATAAAACAAATAAATATTTCATAACATTATATATCATTGACTTCTAATTTGAATAAAATAATGAATATATTAAATGACTCAATAAAAAGAAGACAGAGTATCAATGAATAATTAAAATGTTTACTGAAAACAGATCTTTATATTTGAATTTGAATAATAAAAAGTTTAAAAGTTGAATATTATGTGTAAAATATAGATAGTTGCATTTGATTTATTTAGTTATTATAATAAATACCCAGTCCTGACATGAGTATTAGAACGGTTTTGTGTAAAAGTAAGGAAATAATTATTAAACATTTTTCAAATGAATACAAGAATAAGGCAATTGTTTTTGTGATATCTTTATAAACAGGCGTAATTTAGAAAAGGTCGGTCGAGTCAGGGGAGTATTGGTGCCGTTTTACAGTATTCTATAAAGTTATGTCTAAATTCTTTAGAAAAATGACAGAATTTTGTCAAATTGTTGCTAAAGTTTGTCACGTTCTGTTAAAATCTTAGAGAATAAGTCGAAATTCTGTTACCGAAAAACGAATATATCATCTAATTAAATTTTTCAAGAATTTGATGATGGACAAATATCATTCCAAATTATATTTAACTACAATATGAAACAACCTGTATTTTCTAATATAATTCACGCACAAAATTTATGTGTAAATTAAAACATTTGTTAATAGTAATGAGTAGATAGAATTCTGCCTTTAAAAATTTTAATGTTGATTTACAGTAACCTGCATCTTGAATTTAAATCCTTGTGATCGTTGTCAATTTTTGAAATATGTAAAATATAATTACAAGTTAAATGTAGTGACAATAACAAAAATCAATGAATTAATTTATTAAAAAACTTATTATTTTACTTATATTCGAACCGCAATACCCACTTGGCTACCCCTGAAGTTTAGTTAATTTTTCAAAATTTGATCTTTTTAAATATTCCTGACATTGCATGACAAATCATGAGTCATGACCTATGAAAATTTAAAATACGTAAAAAACTTTCTTTAATCAACGCAAAATTTAACGTAGGCTAGGGATCGCCAAGGTCGGCCTCGTCAAGGGATGGGTATAAAGTGAAAATTTGCAAAAAAAAGTCAGGAAGGCATAATTTTTTCAAACTTAAAAAAACACAGGGGCAGGAAGGTAAATACAAATATTTTTGCCTGAAGCGCAAAACGTCAAAGAGGTATTTTGCAAAATCTCAAATTCCTATGGGTATTCAGGCTATAGTACCTTGGCGACCTCTGATGTAGGCCCTAGTTCCTCCATTAAATTGTTGTGATATTTTTCTACTTTATATTATAAATATTGAGACGTATAAATTATTTTCGTAACTAACGTTTGATATAATATATTAAAATAATTAAAGTTTTAATTCATTACAGTTTTTTAAAAGTCATCTTTAATTTAAGTCAAATATTGTCTAAGAATTGCTATATCTGTGACTATAGGGTATATGAGTGCTGTGCAGTAAAAGAGATCCCCTCATGTGAAGCATTAAAACTATCCGAATTATTATCCGACAATTTGTTTAAACTATTTATAAAATTAGTGTTAATTTTATAACAATTATGTTTATGAAAAATAATTGAAATAAAATTAGTGTTTAATTTACTTAAATCAACGCAAAACTTATGTTAGTGTTTGTAAATCATTTGATAATTTTTTTTGCAGTTTTTAAGCTTCATATTAAGGGATCTCTTTTACTGCACAGAATTCATATAAAATCTTTTGAGAGGAAGAAGTTTTTTAAAAATAAATAATTCATTAAATGTTCTAAAATTTAATGTATTGATTGACTTACAGTCTTCGAGCCTCTGGTGGTATAAATCGGGGCACAAATGTAAGCCCACGTTGTGAACAGTCGACAGTTAATCCGTGACAATCGCATTCGATAGGACAGGTGGACATTTGTACGCCGAAGTCATTAGCCGGGCCAGTCTGGCCACTCGCACCCCGGCCAGTGCGGCTGCCGAACAATAGGAGGCATAGGGCTACCAGTGCGCACATATGCATTAGTGTGACCGACGACCAGATACGTCGGGCCATCGTTACGATACCGAATGGCGAGATGTGGTCAATGACTGCCACACCTAATGCCAGATAATGGCCGAACCAAACAGTGATTACTGATTGCACTTTCAGTTTGACTGACGTGAATTGGAGGGGCAATGAAAAGGGGAACTGAAGGAACAAATCGCTTGAATCTGTATTTATTTGTTTTCTCTTCTTCTTATTCTCTTTCGGGTTTCGCAAACAATATATTTGTGAATAACTTTTTATTTTAGATTCACTTTCGATATTAAAAACTTTTTTCTCTCTCTTCCCTAAAATTGTTATTATTATTGCAAAAGTAATCAAATCTTAGAGTCAAAGCACTTCTTCTTCTCTTCAGTAAATCCGATGAAAATATTTAGTGTTTTTTTTAATTCTTATTTTATTTTTTCACTTTTTTTTGCTGAATATTTAGTCAAATATTCTTGTTTTCCAAATGAGTTTCTCTTAGAGTCAAATATAAGAGTATTTTTTTCAAAAGTTCACAAAAAAAAGTTTTTGCTAAACAAAAACTTTTTCTTCAGTTTCTTTTCACTACTTTAGAGATGTTTTGTCTTAAGGGTTTGGTCTTTAAGTAGTGAAGCACTGGTTATACACTTCACTCACGATTTATTAAATCTTTTTTTGTCTCTCTCTCTCTCTTAAGTCTATTGAAAGTCTGAGGAAACGCTTAAAACACTGGACATAGAAAAACAGGAGAACAGGTATGTATGTGTGAACACACTTATGAATAGCCAACCAACGACTGACTGTACCACAACTGAGAGCACAGTTACTTCGAGTTTGTTTCAGTTGAGAGTTGAATGTGATCTCTAACTATTCAACAGCTATGTTATCCACGCGATCGCACAGGGCATCAGACATACGCACACATACCACACATTTAAGTCTCTGCTCAAAGAAGTTGTGGTGCGATCTGAAGGAAGAAATAATTTCATATAAGTTATAAAAAGTTATTATAACATCATTTTATGTTTAAAATCACAATTTTGTGATTATATTAAAACAAAATTGTAATAATTTATGTAATGTTGAAAAACATAACAAGAAATTGGGTCAAAAAATTAAAATTAAAATTGAAACGAACATTTTAACTAATATAAAAATTTGATTATTAATAGATTTCACAGAATATTCTCCTTGTCTATTTGTCTATGTTTGTTTGCATACTCCACCCCTTGTAATGTTAGAAAATTCTTATATACTCTAAGAAACCGGTTTTACATTTACGAGATTATTTTTATCTTCGCTTTCGAAGAAAATGGGAAATACAGACTCATTTCCACCCCCACTCATCTCAACCACCACTCCACCTGCTCCATAGATTTAGCATTGGCTTGTTCCCTTTGCCTGCTATTATGTTTTGCTGAATATTTATTATTCTAAATGTAGGGGTAGTCAAGCTCGGCTGAAATAGGAGAGATTCTGAGAAATATTTGCTAAAAACTAACAGTGTGTATAATACAAACGAAGGAATATCAAGATAAAAATTTTCTTTTTAAAAATTCAAGATATATTTTGCAAAAATGTCTAGAATATTTTGACTACCTAGTTAAAACTGTTTTGACTAAAGAATTAACTAGGGATGGACAATGAACTCAAAGTCAGGAGGGTATACGGTCATATTTTGAGAAATTTTGCTCAAAAATCAGGGAAGAGGCATAGACCAAAATTTAAAATATGAAAAATGCACAGAAGAAACAATGTAAAATCAAAATTTTTTTTCTGTGACGCAAATGTCAGGTGGGGCTTTTTGGTCATTTTTCGGAGATAGGAGGTATTTTGGCTATACCACCACCCATTCTCCATCCCTAGAATTAAACAATTTGAGGATCTCTGTTATTCCGTAATAATTCAATAATGAAAACTACCTAAACTTGGTAATTAAGTTATAAATATTTTTCTATATTAGATGAAAATGAAATTTTCAATTTCTTTTGTAATTTAATTGTGATATAATTCAACACTCAATCAAAAGAATTTATATAAAAATTCAAACCAAAATAAAAAAAATATATATTAATAGAGAATTAAATTTATTCCACAATCATATCAAGTCATTATGAAGTCATTAAGTCGTCTATTATAGAGAGGATATGAATGAGAGAGAAGAATAAGAGATGAGTTTATATAATAAATAGAATAATTTCAACTAAAAGAACATTTTCTGCAATGAGATAATGAGAATTATCGCTATTATTAGTTGTGGTGAAACACACAAAACAAAACAATTAAGCAAAATAAAGAAAATACTATTAGAGTTCGAGCAGAACAGCACAAAAAAATCACTGATAAAAAAGTCGGCATTTCTTTGGGAAGCATTCGTTAAGTTAGACATAAGGAGGAGTACATAGAGTTTGGGGAGAGAGAGAGAGAGAGAGAGAGAGAGAGAGAGAGAGAGAGAGAGAGAGAGAGAGAAT
>JAQFXN010003246.1:0-11241 GCA_034693365.1 Liacarus xylariae | reverse complement strand
AGTAGAGGAATAGAGAAATCAATTAAAAATCTAAAGATATTAAAACAACTGATGGGACCCCAGAGCACAACTACCAGTGCATATCACAGTAAGACACACTCGAGTCTGACTATATCGAGAACGGGTCGGAAGCAGACGCCAACCGTAACCCATCAGTTCCAACAGTCACTGCAGCATCTGATGGAGACCCTGAACCTGTCCAACCCGTTCTTCGTGCGATGCATCAAATCGAATGGCGACAAAATAGCCAACCATTTCGATGACGTACTCGTGCTCTTACAGCTCCGATACACCGGAATGTTGGAAACCGTACGCATACGGCAATCGGGATATTCTGTGCGCTTAAGCTTCGATGAATTCATACAACACTATCGCATACTTTTGCCAAAAGGATTGCTCTCCAGTCAGTCCGATGTGAAGCAGTTCTTAGCGCTAATGAACTTAAATCGAGACAACTATCAAATCGGAAAATCAAAGATTTTTATGAGAGAATCAGAGAAATTGACTTTAGATGAGAGACTGCATCAGGAAATACTCAGACGTATTGTCACTCTTCAGAGATGGGTATGGAATGGGAGTTCAATTGTTTTGTTTGATTACTATTTAGAAATGAGAAATGATTTAATAATAATCTAATGCTTTATATAGTTATTGCAATAAATTATGCATTAATGGGTGAAACCCTCAAATAATAGTATAGACAAAATTCTAACTATTCCGAACTTTCTTGAAAGTACCCTCTAGATCAATGATGGTCATTCTCTGATAAATTCACCACACTCAGTTAACCTTGCACATATATTATCACATTAAGAGTTGTGTTGGTGTGTAAGTGTATAGAAGTAACTTATATTTAAGTTCAGTATAGGATTTGATTAAAGTGTTTTAAAAATATTAAAATAAGTCATTATATATATGGAAAAGAAATTTACAGTAAAATTATATGGACGATCACTGCTCTAATATAAACAGTTACAAATGCACTATCGATTTTCTATAGACAAAATCGGTTATTGCCAGGGATTACCAGATTATTTAAAAGATCAATACCCAAGCATTTTATCATTTTAATCATGATATTTGCTAAAAGAAAGTTGTTTTTCCAATTCAGCAAAAATATGTTCCATAAACCAAATGGTGTGTAACTGTTATTGAGAATTACTGACAACACCAACAAAGAAAAATAGGCATAGGAAACGTAAATCAATAATATGGACATAAATTTTCAAAATATGGATATTAAACACAATGATATTCTTATGTACAGTCTTTGAATTCACAACTCGTATAATCAAATCTAATAATGTTAGCACAAAAGATACTTTTCTAATTTCTATATTCTGCAAATATATATCATATGTTAGACTATAGTCAACAAACATATTATTATAATTTCAATCGTTCTTTTATAAAAAAATATGTTCTATATATTGATATTGAACTCCACTAAAAGGAAAATATTGTAAACTCAACTATAAATAATGAGCAGAGATGAGGGAAAGAGGGGTAAAGAGAACCCCTTAGCAATTTTGATAAAGTTTTTAGAATATTCTGTCTAAATTCTTAGAAAAATAACAGAATTTTGTCTAATTCTGTTAAATTTTTACAGAATTATTCAAAATGTAATTTTTAATTAAATTCCTCAAGAATTTGACAATTGCGAAATACTCTTCCCTTGCACCCCTTATCAATTGGATAAATTTACAATTCATAAAAATATGACCTCACTACCTCTCCTAATTTCGCCAAAAACCAATATCCTGAACTATGGCAATAGTTAGAAATATATTTTTATCTCTTATGGTTTTCGAGTTGTTAATTTTTGAAAAATTTATTTACTGGCAAATTAAGCCAAAAGTCACATTTTCAAAAATCAATTTTACCCCCGCTCCACAATAAAAAAATACAGAGTATTTACTAACAACATTACCTTGTAAAAAATGTAAAGTAGTAAAGAGAAAGAAATAATTGTACCCACATACTCCACAATATCAATTAAACTTTCAATTTATAGATATTAAATATAATGAAATATTTATATACAGTCTTTGATTAAGCAATTCATATAATAAATCGGTCGAATTGGAGCAAATGTTGCCAATAGAGGAACAAATTTTTGTTTTCTAGTAATGTTAGCATGGAAGATAATCGATTAATTTATAATTTAAATGCTGCATCAAGACTTGGAATGAATATATCACCTGTTAAAATAGCCAAAATTCCCCCCTCTGTCCCAGAAAAATGACCAAAATACTCCCCCTGACATTTGCGTATACCCCCTGACCAAAATACCCCCTTTGGATTTTTCATAATTTGAATTTTGGTCTATACCCCCTCCCCGATTTTGAGTTCATTGTCCATACCTAAAGTTAAATTATAGCAAAAAAACATCTAACTTTGGATCTAATTGGACATGGAGTATATCATATTGGGCTAAATTCTTAATTTAAATACTTTATTTCAAAAATTGTTAATAAAATAAATTTTGTCCAACCAATAGGTGAGGACATGGCTATTGAGGAAGAGATTCAAAGAGATGAGAGGAGCGGCCATAATAATCCAGTGCCACACCAGACGATGGATGGCTCAGCAACGACTGTCCCAATTGAAACGTATCGCCACTTATGAGAATTGGGCCGCGAATTCAATCCAAAAGAATTGGCGCGCATTCAAACAGAAACAGTGGTTCGAACGGCTCCGACACTCCACTATTCAATTCCAGTCCCACTGCAGGGGTTTCTTATTGCGCACACGACTGACGGCCACAACAAAACTCGCCAAACCATCAGACGCTCAATCACTACAACAGTTGTCATCGAATTCTCAAATTTCAATACCTATTGATTCTCAATCATCACATTCTGACGAAGCCTTTCTGTCAAAGGGATCGTCTCAGGTCTGCACACAAACCACTATTCAATCAAACAATTGTCACATTCAATACATCAGAGTATAGAATATAATCAAGTTGAAATTAGTAAACATCTATAGTTTGAAACAGTTCTTATTAATTTATAGTCATATAACCAGGAAACATTTTTATCTGTCAAGATAGAAGTATTGCAATTTAGTAAAGTTTACTAGATCAAATTAGCATTCTCATAATTATTATTATGTTATCTTATTTTTACCTGCTATAATAATAGTTTGCTAATTATATCTGATTACCCAGTTCAATTTTTTAGTGATACTTTTTGAATTAAATAATCCAATACTTTTAAATACTCTGATATTCTTATAATAAATACTCTAAATATTGAAAATACCGTAATTTAAACGTTTTGTGTGATTTGTTTGAATCGTTTAATAGGAAGAACTGTTGGACTCTATTCCCACCCAAACATCTCAGACATCATTATTTAGACAAAAAACTATTGAATCACTCGCTGAACAAATCACACGAATCTGTAAAGAATCTGAAGACTCGTCGGGAATACATGAGGACATTGACTCAGACAATGAGATAAAGAGTGTTCCCATTTTGGCCAATAGACGGCTTTCAGGCGAACAAAAACAGTTCAATTCAGTCGACGAATCATTTTTGGGTGAATTGGACTCTGAATTGAATAATAAGTCAATCGATAGACTCGATAGGAAACGGAATAGAATTGTGAGAAAACTGTCGCTTAAAAAATCAAAATCAAATAAAACTGCTTCGGAAAGCCTTAAGCCATTAGTGGCACAGGAGTTGAGTCCAACTAAACAGGAATTAATTGATGGAAGAGATCATAAACAGGTATATGAATATCAAAATTGACCACATGTTCATTAATACGAGTCAGAACTGGCCAAAGGGACAATACCAGTGTTCAATTTTAAATAAATATTCCATGCTTAATCTAATAAGCACTATCAATTTATGCTAGTGATTCTTCATTTGAAATACTTCCCTACTTAAATAAATGGATTTACTCTAATTTTACCAAAAACTGAATTGTAATCTAATAAATGTCATATTTTAATACAAACGCTGTGTTTTGCACCAAACGCTAGATGTGAGGTCCAAAATGACTATAATTGTGCAAAATAACCGAATTATCATTACCAATAAGTGTGATTAAAATTGCAAATATAGAATATATCATATTTTAAAATTAATTACAATTTCGATATTTATGTCCAAATAGAGGTTGATTCTCATTCCGGAATGCACTTAACCAGGGGTGGGCCGAGTCAGGGGTATAGAGGGGGTATTTTGAGACAATTTTGCCAAAAAGTCAGGGGGAATTTAGGCTATACCCCCTGGCGACCCCTGAACTTAACACATTTTGCAAATTAGTTGTGGTACTAAATTCTATTCTATAAAAAAATATTGGCATATTCTATGAACATCTAGTGAAATGTTGCCAAACTTCTTGAGAACATGGCAAAAATCAATGAATTTCTATGATAACCCCATGTACATATAGGCCAAAATCAATCATGTTCACACGATTATTTTTGGTTCCTTTTATAACTTTTCTAAACCCCTATACGATCTTGACTTTGAACATCATTGATATTTATTCCAAAATACAAACTTGATAAATTCAAAAGTTATTAACCCCTATATTAACCATAAATTGCTTAAATAAATCTTTTATTTTATTATAGTTAACAAAAATACGAAGTGATTCCTCAGCTCTCATATCAAACCAAAAGCAAAAACTACAACAAATGGTTGAATCAATAGTTGACACAAAAGATCGCGATTTGAGACCAATAAAGCCCACAAAACCACTTTTGACTACGAAAACCAGTGATTCCTCACTACTAGTGATGAAACAGTCGATGACTTTGGGCGACAACAGTCAAAGTGTAGGCGCTCTACAAAAGGCTAAGAAAACTTTGAAGACATTTATCGGCAAAAGTAGTGACAAATCATCTAAAAGTCAGCCGAAACCGACATATTTGAGCTACGATTCCGGTGCCGAAGAGGTGTCATACCTGTGCACATCTAGTCAACAGCGGTCGCGTAGATCGTCGTCCCAGTCATGCGAAGCACAGGTGTCGACACAGACTAAACACAACTTTTCTCTAATGAACGGCCATTCGATGAAAACGCAGACACAGTTCAGGTCCGGCGAGTTGTGCGCCGTTTGCGAGAACAGTATGTCCGCCAACAGTGGCAGCGGTGCAGGTGTTGGCCAATTGACACAGGGATTCAAATGCGAGGAATGCAAACTACTCTTCCACTCCAAATGTCTGCATTCCTCACATCAGATCCCCTGTCGGTCTAACCTTTCGGTACATTCGGCCAAAACTTCAATTCTATTGCCAATCAATAGTAATAATGGTTTGTATTCTTATTATTACAGTTAATGAATTCATGAAATATAAAGTGCGCCCCCTTTTGATCCTTTTTTAAATTTGAAATTAAGTCAGGGATGTCCAGACCTGAAAATGTCAGAGGGGGGAACTTTTTTCGGCGGGAGCCTAGTAGGTCCAAGGGAGGGAAGTCCAATTTTTGGCTAGAGGGTCCAGGAGGGTTTTCAAAAAAAATCATTTTTTGCCTGCAATCTATAATAAAGGAGTTAACGTATATTTTAAAATATATTTACAGTTTATTCAATGAGAAAATTAATTTTAGTTACGAATCAGATAAACATTTACATGAATTGAGTTGTTAGCATGGGAATTTAATGCACACCCCAAATCAATAAGTCTACCTAGATTGCATATCTATTATTTTATATTTATGTTAATATTAAACAATTAACCACTTCTGTAGCCAACCCTTCACGACCTCCACGTTCTAAGAATAGAAAAACCAAGAATTGGCAGAAATTATCGACAAAAGAGAACAGTACCTCTGCTCCATCCATACCCACCGGTGCCCGATCCCAGTCTGTACGGGACAGTCAATCGTCACAGACGGGCAGCACAGGTAGTGGCCAGTGGTTGGTCACCAGAACAGCAGAATTTGTTGATCCGAGAGATATATTGATCACCGATTGCGACGAATTGCAAATAATGGACGCATTTATACTTAAAAAGGTGTACGAAATGGACGAACAGAAACGCAAATCACATAAGGAGTCGACGGTTGACGTTGTCTTCAAACTGGCGTTAAAGGAGTTTCGTTCGAACTTAATATCTACTTATTCTGTGGCCGCACAGGACGGACATCTCAGGCTCACATATAAAAACCTAATCGATCATTTTGAACAAGTTAGTATATACTCGTTCATGTCCATTTATAATGCTTAGCAGAGATGTAGAGGCTTAAATAATAAAAGTTGCCTATTATCAATGAGTGCCTGTTGGGTCCAGGGTAGGTTATGCGCGATCTCCGAATTTCGACTATTTTAGCAAGATTCTACATTTTTCTAATAAGAACTTTGCTATTTTTCACAGAATTTGGTGAATGTTCTGACTTTGTTGTGAAAGTGTCTTCTTTAGCATATTTTGGCAATATAAAATACAAGAAAATATGAAAATATATATTTCAATATTCAATCATGTTAGAATAATAACTATCATTTACAAGTTGGAGTTTTTGCCAATTTTCAATATTGAATATCTTGTGAAACTGCAATAAAACCATAAATAATTATGAAATTATATTTCAATTTATGAAATATTCTGATTGGTTTGGAGAATTATTGTGGAATTTTTTAAAAATTTTAATCTTGTTTAATTTGTATAACGGATTAATTCTATGATTTTATATTTAAATTTGATGTAAAAATCTCACAATTCTTAATACAATTACTAATTTCTGTTATGACTTTGTATCCACTTCTTCAGGTGATATTAAACGTGTGCCAAAAGGAGAACACATGGAAGTCGTTTCCAGTGATAATGGGTGTAAATGCGTTCAGAGGGTATTTGGATGAACTTAGACACAAACAAACAGATAAGAAGGGACTGACGGATGAGAGACTGGAAAAGAGTAGATCAGACAGTCTTCTCACCAATAGTGAGGCCAAAGTCGGGGATAAAGACCTAAAGAATATCTCAAATCAAAGCAAATCTAAATCAAAGCGAAAGCGACAGAAGAAGTCGTCGCGAAATCGGAATAAAAAAGAAGAGGAAATCTTCAACCAATGCGGCCATCAGTTCGTGTCCTCAATGGCCAACATTCCCACCGTCTGTGAGGTGTGCTCTTCCCTAATGTGGTTAATGGAGAAGATCTGGGTTTGCAGGTATGGTATACACAAATACTCCTGTTTTAAGAGGAAGTTTCCTCTTTCCGAGGGTTTCTCCTTTGCATTTTCGACCTCTACTCCTTTATTCCTTTTCCCCCCCCTTTTGATCATAAATGTACTCAAACTCCTTTAACTTCTTTTATAATTGTCTGATTCGGTCACTCCATTTGCAGAAACTGTAAGCTCACGTGTCATAAGAAGTGCGCCACAAAAATAGTGGTCACCTGTCGTGACAATAGCGGCCAAAAGAATAACCACCGGGTCTTCGGCGCACAGTTGCAGTCACTGGTGAACGACGAGTGCCGAATACCGGTTATTGTGGAACATCTCATCACTACTATTGAAATAAAGGGTTTATACACTGAGGGCTTGTATCGCAAGTCCGGCACGACTTCGAAGATCAGTGAACTGAAGCAGAAGTTGGAGAACAACTCGGAGGACACGGATGTAGACCTCGACTCCTACTCTGTGCACGTGTTGACTGCGGCGCTCAAGTCGTTCTTCAGAGATATGTCGGAGCCGTTGATGACTTATGAACTCTACGACGACTTCTTGTGGTCGATCGCCATCAGTGACCCCCAGGAGAGGGTTCAGTCCATATACTCGCACATAAGTAAACTACCCCGGCCTAATTATGATCTCTTGGAACGGCTTGTCTTTCATTTGGCGCGTGTGGCCCAACACGAGTCGGCCAATAGGATGACCGCAAACTCCTTGGCCATTGTGTTCGCGCCCTGTATTCTACGGACCAATAAAGTGATGCAAATGCAGGACAAGTTGTCGGACATAAGCAAACAGACTGTGTATGTATTCATATATTATATAAGAAGTTATTTAAATATTTTAGCAATAATTATATTCAAATAAATATAAGCTTTGGTAGAGTTTTGTTAATAACTATTCAATTATTATAATGATATTTGTTTGAATGTTTGGGTAAATATGCAGAAAGAGAATAGATGATTGACCAAAATGACCAGGATATAGACATGTGCTTGCCTATAATTTAGAACAAATCTCTTAATTCATGATAATGTAGATATAGCCCAATCTACTATTATAGTATTTTATATAATATTTTTAAAAATTTGATCCCTGCTTATGACACCCTTGATGTAATGCTTCCAGGTCAATTCATCGTAGGAAAATTCATCGTCAATTAAATTCGGTTAAATTTAATATTAGTTAGTTCGCTACCGCTCGCGTAGTATTTTACCTAACCTAAACTAACCTAGATTAAGTAAAAATTAATTAATACTATTGATTTAGTATACTTAACAACAGAATTTAATTGACGATGAATCGTCTCACGATGAATTTTCCCCACGATGAATTGACCTGCTATCGATGTAATACATATTAAATTATTTTAACCCTATAATGTCTATTATAAATGTTTTATTTAAGAATATTCTTAATAGTTATTAGAAGGGGCAAAGAATTATATATGATTAATTTGACAATCGCAATCCAGGGTTATTTTGCGAAATTAAATTTACATTATATTTATTAAGAGTTTTTAGAAATTCATTGAAATTAAAATATTCTGAAATTTATAAAATAATTGATTTTCTTACCTGTGATTGTTTCGAGAAATATTGACCACAGTTTCCATGATTTGCTTATAAATAAATAAAGTTATTAATATTTAAAAATTAATTCTCTCATGTCTGTGTCCACCTATTACTCTAAATTGTTTTTATGTGTTTAGTAAAGCAATAATTATAACATAGAATTACAGTTTGGAATAAATATATGAATAAAATATTTCCTATAATTCATAGATGTATTGAATGCATAATCAGTGAACGAATGAATCAAATTCGGGACACTTTGGCCGATATCGACATATTGGACAGCGCCTGTCATACGGCCTCTTCCAGACTCTCCTCTTTAAGACTCTCTAAAGTAATTAGAAATTAATTGCTTTTTGTTGTTATTTTGCAGAAAAAAATTAATCATATTTTATACAAACTATAGCTTCACTTAAACCGCGAGATAACGAACTCAAGCCTTAGGACACAACCCAATGACGAGGACGAAGAGGAGGCTATACTCGCACAACAAATACAACATCTCATAACAGAAAAGTTAGCAAACATTCTATTGTATTCATTAATTACAATAGTTCTTATATTAAGTTCTCGTTTTAAAATTTTATCAAAATATAAATAATCCTAATATTTAAATCCAATAATTTATTGATAAAAAATCAATTAAGAATTAAATTTAGATAATTAGTAGCATTGATCAAATATCGCCCAGGAACTATGGGATATATATAGAGTGCAGTCATAAATATTTCCCAATGATGAGCAAGGTCCAAAACACATTTTCTTGAACGGTTTAGGCTATCTTTCCATAGACTTAATCTTTGCTACAAATTTTGCTAGGGGGTAATCCGGACTAGACCCCCCTTCCCCATCTCTGATATTTCCTTAGAAAGTAAATTTTGAAAATATTATTTTTTTTGTTATTATATTATATTTGAAACCAAGAATAACCAGGGTTTAGTTAGATTAGATCAAACCTTTTTAGCTCAAAATAGAAACCTTAGAACTTGCAAAATCAAGATGATGAATTCAAAATTGCCGATTCGGGGAGAATTGTGTGCGATTGCCCTTTGCTTATACAATGTTATACATTAATAGAGTATTTGATATGTAATTAATTTCAATGTATTTTATAACAAATCTCTTCACAGAAACCATTTGACAGAACTGTTGCCGTCGTTCCGATTGGCGAACGCCGGCTCTGATGAAGACATGTTGTCGTCGACAACAGATTTGGCCGATTCTGTCGCCACCGGTAGTGAAGATAATTTAAATTTTATACTACAGTCGCCAAACAGACTGACAGTCATTGACTTTTCCGGTAAACTCTTATTCCGTTTCTCCAGAATATTCTGTGAATGTATTGAACGTAAATCTATTCAATTGTCACAAATCAGGTCTGAATAGGAGTCGAACACATTTGCCAAAAGAGGAACCGTTGAATCATTTGACCAAAAATCGTGTTTCGGTACCCAATCGTCGAAAGCCATCGCGTTTTGAGTCAAACCAAAAGTCTGTCACCAATGGAGACAACGATAGCAGAAGAAGAAGAAGTGATTCAACAGATTATGTGAACCAATATTTAGATAATGACAAACCGGTTATGGTTTAAATGCCAATCCGGAGGTAGTCTTCTGTCACTCAATGGACAGACACTTAGAAATAATACGATATCAACGAAATCAGAGAATATATGATAAAAGAGAATAAAATCATATTTTTATATATATTTTATTTTCCGATCGATTATAGCGTTTATAATACAGTAATTAATATATTATTAAATGAAATGAAAACAAATTACTATTTATTGTATAAAAAATAGATAAATATTTTTTTGTAATCCCATTGAAAAACATTGTGAATCTGGAAATTCCTGAATACAGAACCGAAACAACAAATCCTTTATATATTTCACAGAAAAAAATGTTAACAAATTTTTCTTAAAATATTTGTATATTTTTTGTGAACACAAAATATTTAGTGAAGAAAATGTGAATTTTTTTTTGTCTTATCATTGAATATACAGTTTATATATAAATATCTCTATATATTAGTATTGAATTTATTGTGAATTTTATAAATATATTAATTTTTTTCTTAAAAGGCATTATCATCTAAGGGCTAAAATGTCTTAAGATCACCATCAATTGATCCCATCTTCAACTAATGGTTAAATGTCTTAAGAATACCACAAATATATCTCACAATTGTTGACAACAATATTTAATCCCCATAAAAATTTGAAGTTAATTGGATCAATTGTTAGTGATCTTAGGCAATTTTAACAATTAGATGATAATGGGATCAATTAGTAGTAATAGCAAATGGTTTTTAAAAATCGTAAAAAATTTACTCATCTTTCAAAACAATTATTATTATCTGTGCACATAATAATATGAAGAGCTCTGAGAATAAATGATAAGACAAGATAATCAACTATAGTTACGAAATATAGAATCCAACAATCTAGTTAAGAAATGTTTCAAAGGGAAGTTGATTATCAGAAGATGACTATTCCTATCAGATTAAGTAGGGATGTGTTTCAAAGGGAAGTT
>JAQFXN010003245.1:0-11242 GCA_034693365.1 Liacarus xylariae | reverse complement strand
TCGATTCAGCATATGCGAATTAGTCAGAATAGATGTCTTAATTGCCAAAATCAATAGATGTATAGCTAATCTGGATATATATAAAGGCTGGTAATAGGTGTTAAGTTTTAAAAAAAACGGTAGTGTATAACATTTTTTACGTAAATTAAGTAGATTTTCTTAGAATTTTTCAAGATATTTCAATTATATGGTTAAAAAGGAGCTTTAATTATTAACTGATAAAATCTTTTATGTAAAGGAGTTGGAAACGATCAGTTTTGTTCTTCATTGATCATCCTTTCTTTCACAAATGTTGTATTGTATTGTCGATTATACTCTCATTTGAGCATCTCTTGACAAAACATCAATTCCTTCATACAATTGTAGCTTTTGCACAAAAACATTTTTCATAAATGAGAGGAATAGAATTGATGTTCTCGTCACTCATCAAAATTCTAATCTATGGCTTATAATTGAAGTTATGGATTAAATCATTTGACAGCATATACAGTATATTGATAACAAATGATGTCAAATATTGTATAAATAAATATGAATACAATTTAATTTTACTTACAACTAGAATCATGTTAATCGTTTTTATAATAATTGAATGTTTGTTTAATTTCTAAAGTAAAATACTTTACAATCTGTTCTACTTAATATTTTAAGCTGTTGAGGCAGAGATTTTAAATCTTTTAACCAAGGGTAGGGTAAATATAAATAAGGTATACTTTTTTAGACAAAAATGTTAGTAGTATTAGAATACGTGGGAAGACAAGACGAAATATTTGTCACAATTACCAAGACAAGTCGAAATTCTCCTATTTTTTCCTGTCCTGTCTTGGTATTGTGACAAATATTAATAAACAATTATTGTGTAAATATGAAAAATGCTTAAAATATGTCATTGATATTAATTAATTGCTCTTTATTAGATCTAACTTTGATTTGCATTAAAATATCATTAAAATCTAATGAAATTTGAATTATTTATAAATTTTAAGAAATAAAATTTTGTTTATTTGTCCGGAGAAGACAAGACGGGACGGGACGGGACGAAGCTTTATCTTGTGATTGCAAGACAGGACAAGATGTGACAAGACTGATTTATTGTCGTATTTAGGGACTCTCTTGTGGACCCATTATTCAAAATTTGGCAAATTTATAACGTCACAACCTGGAATACTTCCCCTGACATTTTTCGAAACCAATACCCCTGAGATTTTTCCCTTTGCCTATCCCTTGTATACATTCTATGCAATTCTCATAGTAAATTTGATTTTTGAATAAATATTTTTACCTATTTGAAACACAGGTACAGTGGAGAATCATTTAAACTGGACGGACAAATGCTTAATTCTTACTCATTGGCTTTGAGTTTTTATTTTAGACTAATCTATAACCGAAGAATTAACATTAATATCGAATAATTCAAAATAAAAAATTTGATATAATGTCTTAATATGAATGACTATATGTTCATTCAAATTAATATTTTGGCTATCGGTCACAGTTTAGTCACACATAAAAACTCATAGCTAATGTGTGAAATTAAGCTCTTGTTCCGTTCATTTCAAATGATCCTCTACTGTATAATTTATAATATTAACATGTTATAAAAATTTATATACGATAATTTTCAAATTAGTATATTTAGTTTAATTGATTAGAAAGCATTCTATATTCTATTACTTTTTTAATAAAAGCAATAGAAATGTTTTATTTATATTGAATTATTTTTTTCAATAGTGATTGTCTTTATTTTTGGGTAATAAATCAAAATTTTATACACTCATTGAGTAATACTGTAGTAATTTTTTTATGGTCTGTGTTTCAATCTTTTATATGTCAAATATTTTCTTATTGGTTCGAATTCAATGATTGAAAATATTTGTACCGCTTATAAAATGTAAGAATTGTAGCCAACAATTCAAGCATTAAATTATAAGACATTATCACTCACTTGTGAAGAATGTTTATAAAATTCAAATTCCAAACTTATTATGAATATAATATTTATATCAGGGATGCGCGAAAGTCAAGATATCAGATGGATTAGTTTTTCTTCAAAATATCAGGGGTATTTCGAACGACATGAATCGTGTAACGACATAAATCTGCTCAATTTAGGATAAGGAGCTCCAGAATAAGTTATTTTGAACTTGTTAAAATCTTGCAGAATTTAATTAAAAATTACGCAATTTAAGGAATTCTTCAAGAATTTAACAAAATTATGATGAATTCACTAAGTTATAAATTTTTAACAATAATTAACAAGAATTTGAAAAAATTTAATATTTTTCACAGAAAGCGCCGTCTCCTCAAATCATTTTAGGGGAGGGGTACCTAGCCAAGAGTATTTAGCCAAAACCAAAGTGGGGTATCCGAGCTGAACCTCCCCTTTCGTATCCCTGATTTATATTCCGAAAGTAAATAACTATTAACTTTTAAAACAAAGAAACTAAGAAGAAAAAATCAACGTAGGATGCGATATATGCCCTGTGCTTTTGCACAGTAAGATTGTTTTCTGTGTGCTTTCTCACTAATTATTGTTAATTTGTAAAAAGATAAATAAAATCAATAAACAAAAAATGTTCTTATTTTAATTAAACATTCCCTCTAATTAAGCAAATAAATGAGTATAATATCTAAAGCATTTCCTAAAAAACCTCTCTATTTATTTGGAAAAAAATCTTCTCATATGTAACCCATAAAAGGTTAGAATTATTTCTATTCGTAAATGTTTTGTGAATTCATGAAAAATTTAAAAGCTTTTGTTAGAGATTTAAATAAAAACAAAATTTTATTGATATTGTCTGAAAGCTATTGATTTAAACATTTAGAAATACCATCTATTTTAATATAATGATATATAAATTTAAATTTATAATCTTTCAAATCGGCTCTTCTTTTAAATTCTGTCAATTATATCAAAATTCGCTTATAATTTAAAATAAACATTCAGTTGTTTAATAAACATATTTATGAATTCATTTCTCTTATATCGCTTCAATTGTAATGAAGAGCACGTATTATTGCAAATATTGGCGAATAACAAAAAATTTTGATGAATAAAATAATATATGGAAAGGAGAGGCCATAAAACAATAGAATTTATTTCCACAATTTTCTTTTGTTTTTCAATCAAAATAATGCTTATATTCTGTATTCTTTAATACAATCACTTTTATCTGTTATAATCAAGTTTTTGGTTAAACAAAAAAGAAAATTTAATTTCGACTTTTTTTAGTTTCATTTTATTTCTTTTACAGTAAAGATATATTCAATTTACTTTTTTTAAAATCCAATAATTATGCTTTAAAAATGCAATATACTTGCCTGGCCAAATTCGAAAACCAACTGAAAGAAGAGAACATATTTCTAGAAATATTATAAAAAGTCCAAAAATTTATCTTGATACTCCAAATAAGTTTTTAAGCTTCTTTAAAATAAACCCTTGCCTGTCCCGGGCTTAAACTCTACATTGTAGAATCTACAGTATTTGTTAGTTGGTTAGGAATACAAAGCATCATTGAATATAAATATTTGTTCAGAAAATCTATATATAAAGGGTGGAGATATCTAAAGGTCTTTTTAATTCTAAGTGAAACAAATTGGAATTTACACCCTTTTCTTTGAATTTCAAATCATTATATAATTCATACAAAATTCAATTTACAAATATTTTATATAATTTATTTGAAAATAGAGTTTCACGACTCATATAATAAATAAACCAATTAAATAACATTCAGATCTATATTCCATTAACTTTTGAAGTTGTTTTGACATTTTGACAATAAATTTTTTTTAATGAATTTTTAATAAAACTAAGTTGTATATAAAAGAATATTTTTGTCATAAATAAATTTTTTCGATAAACTTTCTCAAACATCCTGTGTTGAAGTGGTTTTCTGGATCAAAAGTCAAGGGTATTCTGAAGAATATCCAAATGAGAGAGCATTCATATCTCCGCTTATGAAGAAAAGGAGAGTATAGATTTGCTTCCACAACCACCCTGTGCCTATTGGAGAAGAGCCTATGATAATCCTACTGGAGTGTGCGAAATGTAACTAGTCCTAATCCTATATTCATATGTGTAGGAGAATGAAGATGTGTTTGAGTTCATAGTATAGTATAGTATTAAACCACTCTCATATGCTTGCTTAAAAGTCAATTCGCCATTGGTGGTAAAAGATTTATTCCATAAAGTTGTCAAAGAGTGAAATTGCATGGATATATAGTAAAACATCCTTGATAATAGGTATACGCTCTTTTGAACTAGTGCATTTTTTAACCAATAAACTTTTAAACAAGATACAAATTATCTGGAAAACTTTTTATGAAATTATAAAGAAATAATTTAGTAAAACATAGATAGATTCATAACTAGCTAATATTGATTGAATCAAACCTATATTTAGTGTTTAAAGGTAGAGGTTTAGAGGTAACATGGTGAACTAGTTTTCAATTGTTAAAAAGCTAAATGACATTGTTAGTAAAAAATAATGAAAATGCAAAAATTTGGTTAATAATATTTTAAAATTATCAATGAGGTTCACTTTCAATTGATGAAATGAAAGTAAAAAATGTCGCATAAGACAACATTTTTAACCAGCAAAAATTTAGCAATATAAAGCGAAAAAATAGCTTAATTATGGGTGAGATGGCAATAGAAAAGGCATCATTTTCGACATCTAACTAAAGTTTTTTAAGCGGATATAGCGGAGATATATTTCTGAGCTTAATGGCTCATTCTTGTTTACTTTACTCCTCTTTTTAGATAGATTTAAACATTGAAGAGTGAAGTCGTCGATCAACTTTTATGTTCAATGACCTAATTTATATAGAACTCAATTCAACAAATGCGTTATAAAACGTGTCAAATCTGAAGGACTGAAAAAATCTAGACTTAATTTTTTTACATAATCTATATGTGACTAAAAATAACTAACGATTTATATTTTAAAGTTTAAGAATAGGTTTTATCATTTAATTAATTAGAAATCATCAGATTTGAAATTTATATAACTTAATATTCTTTTATAGAAATACAAAGACATTTTCAATGGATATAATGAAGTTTGTCTCGGCTTTATGTTTGCTTTTCATTATAAGTTCGTATTATTTGATTAAATTGTTATTTTAATTGCAAAACAAACTTATCAACAAATCTAATTAAATGTAATCTTCAATTGTTTGCAGATATTTCGGTCTTTACAGTGACATCGGCTCAGAATTGGAATGAACTGGTGATGAATATTCCTAAAGTATTGATTAGAACATAATGTGATATATAATATAATTTATATTATTTTTGAACTCAATTTCATAGAAACTAATATTAAATCAAAGACTATATTATAATATTGAATATAAAAATTTAAAATATGAAAATTTATTTAAATAATTAAATCAGTTTCAGAACATTCGTAATCAACAGAAGAGATCGCAAACGAATTGCAAATTTCCTCTATTTTCGTGTCGACTTCTGAATAAATTCCGGTCAACAAAGAGACAAACGGTTTATAAATTTTAATATTTATCTTATTTTTTATTTTTCTATAAAATTATTCGTTTGAATATTTTCTCCGAATATATTTAGGGATTTCAGGGCACGAGTCAACCAAATCAAGTCTATTCATATGATCCATACAGTCAGGCCTCGTCGTCATCCTATCCTTCATATGCTGTTCCCTTCTATAGACCCAATCCCTCATACGTTCAAAATTATTACCCAAATTCAGGACAACAGAACTCTGTAAATGAATACCCAATGGCTTCGGCTGCTTCTGCTCCCTATGCATCCCATGCACCCCCGGCCACTTCGGGCTCATATACAGCCCAGTCGTACGGCTCATCTCCAAACACGATAGACGTCCACCAAGTGTTGGATCAATTTATCAGATCTGCGGGACTGAGTCCTCAGGGCGATCACGAGGCACAGGCATCTCACGCATCATCGTTTGCAAAGGCGGGCACTTCTCCTGTGTTTGTATTTAAAAAATTATTTTCATTTCCATTCTATATGTCCGCCGATCCCAATATTGCCAACTTATATGGAAAAAATTGGAAATGAATTAAATAACAAGTTATATAAGTATAATATGCTTTGGCTCTCATTGTAAAGAATCTTCATTTGTCTGATAGAACTGGAGGCGAGAGTAGGGTTTGGTTTAACTATATCTTAAGTTATTTACATCACATGTATTAATCATAAATAAGTTTTCATAAAATCAAAAATTCTTAAAACATTTGTTCGACTATTGGGACAGAGTTTGTAAAACAATTGTGTTAAACAAAATATCACAAATGTTAGCCCTATTTGTATTGATTATATCAAATAAATATTTATTTTTTCAAATAAAATTAATTAAATTCATTTTATATTCTTTAGTTATAGATTTGTTTACTTTAAAATGAAAGATGAGAAGCCATTGACTCTATTGAAGAGCTCAAGCATTGGTTCAATTTAAGAATTTTATGAGCCATTAATCAAAATTATGGCTTTTGTTTTAATCCCAAGAAATAAATTAAAATTTATATTCAAAATATCTAAAACTTTTAAACAGAATAACCGAAAACTCAGTGAATAAGCCGTAAAAAAGTATATTTTATTTAGAGTTGAGTGAAGAACATAAAAATAAGAACTAAATCAATATAATTCGTAGCAAAAAGTTGGGCGCAGCTCCATATCCACCGCATATACACCTTGTGCTATCTCGAAGTTTACGACTACTGTATTAGTCGTGCGTTCTCTCCACTCATATACAGTCAAATGAAATACCAGTGAAGTTAATGTATTGCGCAATATATATATATTATATAAGAATACTATAAAATTGCATTTTTGTATACCTGTATGTCTAGTGTATTCTATGTATATATAAGCCAGCGATGCCTTTCCGACAACTGTTGTGCACTGAGTGAAAGTGTCTTTTAAAGCAACGATAAAAATGTGAATTTAACGGACATATTATACCCCATTGAATAAGTTATATGCAAAACATCATCATTTGGAGAAACTTTACCATTCATTGCAAAATATTTAAAAATAACACAAAATATGTGAAAATTTTCAATTTTTAGTTATTTCCATAGTTTTAGAAATTATTTGATTAAAAATTCTCATCCATTCATCGAATATGCTATAAAAATCATTAATTCAAATGCAATTAATTCCAAATCAAATATGAATTTCAAAACTTAATATATTATACATATTTTTAAAATTTTAAATTATTATAATTTTTCAAATTTCTTATGCAATGATAAAGTTGTGACAAACTGTTGGAAAAAATATAGATTAGTTAGTTTAGCGCATGAAATAAGATAAGTTGAGTGCAATGATTAACATTTTGATTAAAGTGTGTCTGATTTTGATTACATTAATTGAAAATATATATTGCAATCAAATAATTTCATCCGACAGTAATTGTAATGTGACTTATACTACAAGTGATATAATTATCAATTACTCCAATAATCAAAGCGTTTACTGCATTAATAACATTAAGGCTCCCGAAGGACACAGAATTTTAATAACTATTCTGGAACTCGATATTCAACAGCAAACCAACGGTCACTCCAATTGCAAGAATTATCTCTCCTTCAGTCCAGTGACACCGACAAAGAGTCGAGTTTTAAAATTATGCGGACAGACAGGCAATGACTCCGCACTGGAATCTCAAAAGCAAATCATTTCATTTAATAGTTCACTAACTTTTCAGTTCCAATTCGAACAACAGTTTAGGTTTGTATTTAATTTCAATACCTGTTATACTTTGCATAAATAAAATGACAGAAAATGATAATAAAACTTAAACGCTTTGCTATAATTTAAGACAAACATCTAATCAATAAATTTTTCCTTTCCTTTATTTTCTCAAATATCATATTTTCCTTTCCGAGACAATGAGTAGAAACGCATGCAATAACTTATTATGTAATATAGCGTAACATATAATAGATGTGTTTGTTTGGATGGGATTTATTATGTCAGTTAACATCACTGTTTATTCTATGATGAAGTGAATACTTCTTGTCTTAAGTGATAAATATTTCTCATTTTGTTTAATGTCTAGAAAAAACATATTCAACTGAAGGAAGGGAGGAATAAGCACATACACAAATTTGTCATTTCTGCTCATTTATGCCCTAAAAATAATATTAGAATATAATGTAATGAAAAAAAAAATTAAACTTGTTTTGCATTGTTTCACAAACGAAAAGAAAGTTCTCATTTGTTTTTAATATTAGTTAAAAATTTTAACTTGAAATACAGAATTCACATTTGACTGTACTGTACAATGAATTTAATGTAAAAAAATGTCATGCTATATTTGCAGTAGTACAGTCTATAAAACAAAACCATTCTGGCACTTTACTAAGTTTATAAAGATTTTGCTAATCCTTTTATCAATTTTTAATATTTTCTATCTTTCTTTTAATCAAATAAATTGTTGAACACAAATAGAAAGTTCTTTAAGCTTTGAAATTAAATCCAAACTAAACCTATTAATAATAGAGACAAATATATTGAGAAACAAATTGTAATCACATTAACTAAATTACTATATATGGCAGGCCTAGCCTTGAGATACCTAAAATGCGGTTTTCAAGAAAAATAAGTTACAAATATTACGTGAATAGTAACATAAATCTAATATATGTAATAACAATTATCAATAAAACAATATTAAATTCAATCAAAAAATATAACCTAATTATCAAAGCAAAAAAACGGCATAATTCAAGTCATGTGAAGCATTAGCCATTTATTGCATACAGAGTTTAAGTGGAAATTTCCACAAAAATGCTTTCAATACAAAACAGGTGTAAGGGATTAAAATAGTTATAAAACGAGTTTTAAAATCATTTTAATCGTTTGTAAATTTGAATCTTGATTTTGATTTAAAAACATTTGTTTTTTGAATTGAATTAAATATTAGTTTTGTTTTAATTGAATAATAATTGAAATAATTGTTTAAAAGTTTTGAAAAGATAAGTTTTGTCTGAAGTTGTGATTGAATACGAAAATAACGATAATTTGAATTTTGAATTTGATTTAAAAAAATTTGTTTGTGAATTGAATTAAATATTTGTTTTGTTTTAATTGAATGATAATTGAAATACTTTTTTAAAATTTTTGAAAAAATAAGTTTTATCTGAAGTTGTGATTGAACACGAAAATAGTGATAATGTGAATTTTAAATTTGATTTAAAAAATTTTATAAACTATTCTTAGCCAAAACTAGTCTATTGATCACTTACTACAGTGGATGTGGAGAGATCTTTCTCAAAATTTAATTCATTGTTTAATGATAAAAGAACTAGTTTAACTAAAAAAAATCTTGAAAAATTCCTTTTTGTTTACATTAATAATTTTTTGTAATTATTTGATAAACTTTTTCTTTATTTTTAATTTGTAATTTTTAATAAAAATTGATTCATAGAAATACATATATTAAAAATTATTAGTTTACTTAAAAACTTAAGTTATTTTTTGTTGCCGAACGTGACGTGAATTACGCCGTTTTTTTTGGCTTTGGTAATTATTTATACAATGCTTTCCTAACATTAAATTCATTTTATTTTGAAATAATAGTTGAAATCATTTGCTCAAAAAATTTCAAGAAGGAGTCGAATTCATTGCACAGACAGTCACTGTGTCGTCCGCCCAGAAAACAATTAGTTGCCGTCAAAATGCCCTCAAAGTATTATATGCCCGGAGTATATCACAGACCTAACAGTTATGAAGTGGACAGGTGTGATGGCGTTTGTCAGCACCCGAACCATAAATGTCTGCCCATTGAGAAAGAGTTTGTTGAAGTGCCCGTCACTTCTGATTTCGTAAGACAACACCTATTTTGAAGTAAATGATTGGTTCTATTGTTTAACTATATTTACACACATTTTTCAGATATTCAGTCGTTTTATAATGAGTGCCAATAAAGTCGGCGCTCAAACAGTTCCAACAGAAAAATGTATGCGAATTAAGATTGAGAAACACTTATTGTGTGGCTGTAAGTGCATTATGAATCAGCATAACTGCAACGAACAGCAAGTGTTCAGTCAAGACAAGTGTAACTGTGAGTGCAAAGAGACCTCCAGAGCAAAGACTTGTGCGGAAATAAATAAAATGTGGTCCAATGAGAAGTGTGACTGTGTCTGTCCGCCCACGGCTTCTAGAGATTGCTCTTCCGGCGCTTTCTTCGATGACAAGACCTGCAGGTAAGCGTAGAGTTGCTAAAACAACTCAAATGAATTAACTCATAGGACAGATGTCTGTATGAGTATCTGTACATTAAAGTCTGTTTAGTGTGTCTGAAAAATTTAGGCAAATGTTGTTTTGTGGAATCAAATTATCTATAAACAGATTCATTGCTAAATTATATTAAATGAGCGCACATAGTGAATGTCCAGGAGTATTATGCCTGTGTGACACAGTGATGTAAGTGATACAGTATAGTTACCACTTATTTGACAGAATATTCTATTGAGTGTCAAAAAGCTTCAACATTTCTGTTTGTCTATTATTGAGTGAATTTCTTTATTCTTTTACTAAATTCTACTGATCAGAGGTGGCTATCGGGGTATATATTGGTAAAGGGATGAAATAACTTCTGCATAAAGAAACCCAAAATACTTCTGGACATTTTGGAGCAAAAGCCTATTTAATGAGTAGTTTTATATCTAAATTTTCAATTGTTTGCAGTTATTTTACAAAATCATGGAATATTCAAACTATAGAACAATTATTTTGTATTAAATCAAATTCTACAGAAATTCTGTTAATTTGTATCACATTTTGTGGAAATCCCATAAAAACAATTGTTCGCTCAAAAACTAATTCCTTAAATTGGATTGAATTTTGAAATATTATTTTAAAGAACATTAACTTATATATTGAATATTAAATAAAAATTTTCTCTTTCTCAGATGCATTCAAACGAACGGATGATTTTGAACATGCTCAAATTATTGATTAATATTACGGCACTTCTATTTATAATTAAACGAACAAATGTTAAAACTAGTCTTTTAAAATTGATTTTACAAAATATAAATTGTTATAAAATAACTCATTCATTATATTTATGAGCAACAGCTTTGCATTTCGGTGTTATCATTGAGAATATTCTTTTAAAAGATAAACTATATGAGATATGAATATGGTTCCCTGAGAAATTATGTGCCATTTGATAATGTCTTTCTGATGAGATTAGCCAAAATCGAAAATTCGGGATTTAAAAATTTT
>JAQFXN010003244.1:0-11242 GCA_034693365.1 Liacarus xylariae | reverse complement strand
GACCCCCCCGTTATTTAAAAATTTACCCCCCTGTCTCAAATTCTGTGGCCATCTCTGAATGGAAACTCCTGTTTAATTTATTAGTTTCTATATTTAAAATATCAAATTGTGATTTATTGGAATTGGAGACTAATAAATGTATCTTTAATAATTTAATGGATTTCAGATTTTATTAAAATAAACATTTGTGAGATTTCCCAAATAATTTACACGAACATATTCTCAAAGTTTAACTTCAAAAATAGAAAAAATTGTACGAAAATAGTGAATAAATAATTAAAACTAACCATGTTAAAACATTATAATTTTAAAATAAGTATTGAACTTAATCTAACATAAACTGAACCCTAAAATGATTTTAAAATTTAAATAATTTATTCCAAACATATGTTAAATAATGGTATTTCACAAAACAAAACTTATGTTTAGTATTCTTAAGAATAATATTTGTCTCAGATCTAAATCTAATGTAATTCAATATTTAGTTGGGATTTATAGTAAATATTTTCTGTGTTGACAGTGAAATAAAAAATAAAAGAATAAAAATATATTTTCAGTTCAACTCGAAAACTACTAATTCTTTGGAGTATAAAAAATTCTGTTTTTCAATGCATTTATACGATTAGAAGTTAATGTTGTGTTTGTATGTGCGGCCAAAAATGGAAAGTCGACATCACTGTAGAGAGGAATCAGTGCTATATTAGTTACAAACATAACTATTCGGCTTTCGGTTGTCTAAAAATCAAAAAATAGAACTGTGAAGAGAGGAAAAGTGCAAATACTTATACTAAACACACAACACATACATTATTGCATTGGAAAAGAGGTTTGAAGAAAAAACAAGGGATTTCTCCTGTTCTACTGTATTAAGCAGTAGGCGAAAAATACCACAAACTATTTAGAGCACAAAATTATGGAAAAATAAAATAATTTTTTTGCTTAATTTATATTTAAAGCCTTATTTATTCTGTAAATTAACGGAGAATTTCTTTGAAAGTATTAAAATTCATTTATTCTAATGAATACAGAATATTGACGTAAAAATGATCAAACAAATTGATTTATTAGACAATTAAAGATTAGATTGATAACTTACAAAAAAATACAGCTATAAAATCTTGCTCATTTAATAATGTCTCTAATCTTTTAGCCTCGACTTCTTCAATAACGTCTGAATGTAGGGGTGATTTTCGTTTAATAGCATTATTTGAATTTATACACAAAATGGAAATTATAATTATTGTCAATATTTCAATACAATTTGTTGTATTTAAAAACATTGCAATTATTTTTTAATAAGAGTTGAATAACTTGTCAAAATATTTCACACAAATAATAAAAATTATATAATAAACACATTAAAACACGATATCATTCCTGAGTGTATATCAAGAGAAGGGTTTTGTTATGTTGTGAAAAGAGTTGGTTTCGATTTTCAATTACTGTATTGAAGCATAACTTTTATTATCACATAATGAGAATCGAGAAAAAGAAGAAATAAATTGAATTAATTTCAAACAAATAATAACAATCTCTGTCTATAAATGATTTTCTCTGTTCGAGCGTCTGTTCCTCTCCTCACTTCTTAAGCGCACATTCAGTTTCACTATTGAAATAATGAAATCTCAAAATATAATATATTTGAAGGATTGGATGAAAACTTCTCCCATTCCTCTCCCATCTGTATGCCTCTCAAGGAAAGGCACAGATATCTTAAAATTGTGTATTTATAAAATGTATTTACGTAATAGAGTTGGCATTCATTCACGTCTTCGTAAAAGCCATTTCTTGTATTTTATTTTTTAACATTTTATTGTACAACAAATATATATTTGACTTATATATTATGTAATTTATATTTAAACGATTAATAATTTGAGTCAACTCTCATTCTTCTCATCCCATAGTTATACTCAGTATAATATATTATATTCCTTAGGTTACAGAATATTATTTAAATTATTTAATTTAATTAACAAAGTTTTTCTTTTTAAAATTGTATTCTGATTTTCTTATATATTGAGACTATGTTTGCATGCTGTCAATTATGACCATATTTCAAAATTGAAACTAAAAACTTAAAAATTGACATTTGTTTGAACTTTAGATAAAATATGAATAATGGTTTACACAGGATTATACTCTTTGATATATTTTATTCATATTTAACTAATGTTCAAACAAATGTCAATTTTTACGTTTTTTGTTTGAATTTTGAAATATGGACATAATTGATAGCATGCAAACATAGTCTCAATATAAAAAAATGGACTACTTTTTACTATTCTATAATACAGTGAATTAGCTGAGAGAAGACTTAAATCCCCAAATTTTTTCCCATTATATCATATGACAACTGTATAAAAAACAGTTCGTAAAAAATTTTGTTTCACTATTAACTATTGTTAATGTTTATATATTCACAATCGAGACTTAATATATGTTTAAAACTCATATTTAAAACACATTTTCAATTACAAACACAAATTAAGTCTCGAATTGTTGAATATATAAACATTAAGAATAGTCAATAATGAAACAAAATTTTTTTACGAACTGTTTGTTATACAGTTGTCATATGATATAATGGGGGAAAAATTTGGGGATTTAAGTCTTCTCTCAGCTAATTCACTGTATCTTTAGTATTACTAATTTATATGTCACTAAAGAGTCTATATCATGGGTAGCCTGTATCCGCCAGAGTCGTTATGTGGGGGTATAGGGGGGAGGTATTTTGAGAAAAATGTTCCCAAAACGTCAGATACAAAATTCCAAAATATAAAAATGCACAGGGGAGAATAAGGTAAAAGCAAAATTTCTCTACCTGGTGCGCAAAATAAAAAATCGTAGGTTTATAAATAATTATTATGAAAGAATTAAAACTAAAAACAATATGTCTAAAACAGAAAATTTAGGTAATAATATTTTGTAAAAGTTTTAGAAATAAAGGAGGTTTCGAAATAAGAAATTACGGAGTATTAGCATTCTCGTGAGTAAGATGGCACAATTTGACAATAGTAACCATATTTTTATCTCTTATGATTTTCAAGTTATTGCTTGTTGAAATTTCGAGTTAAGCCAAAATATAGTTAAGTCTGATTTTCAAAAATTTTGTTTGCCCCCTACTCCCACTCAAAAAAATCTGAAAAGTATTCGGTGGTCTGCATATAAGGTAAAGTTAATTTTGAGTTAGACAAAGTGATGAATTCACAAGATTTTCCGGTTAAAGTATAAATTTTTATGGGACTACCCCAAAATCCCCAAACCCAAAATCCCCAAACCCATAATCCCCAAACCCATAATCCCCAAACCCAAAATCCCCAAACCCATAATCCCCAAACTCATAATCCCCAAACCCATAATCCCTAAACCCAAAATCCCCAACCCATAATCCCTAAACCCAAAATCACCAAACCCAAAATCCCCAAACCCATAATTCCTAAACCCAAAATCCCCAACCCATAATCCCTAAACCCAAAATCCCCAAACCCAAAATCCTTAAACCCATAATCCCTAAACCCAAAATCCCCAAACCCATAATCCCTAAACCCAAAATCCCCAACCCATAATCACTCGTAATTTACAGTCAAATTTATAATTTAAGGTAAACTAACAACTCCACAGATTAATCAAATAAAATAACATAAACCAAATCACTAACAAAGATAAACGAAAGAGGGTCGATTAGACAAATTAATTTTTTATCATTCAATTTCATAAACTTTTAGTAAATTTTATTTTCAAACTCACTGAAAACCCTCTAAAACCCCATATTGTCACAAGATATTCAACATAGCTATATTGATAGACATACTGAATATTATACTGCAACTACTATAATATATTATATAGTTGACTCTCTTTTGATGAATTCCCAATTAGAGGTCCAAATTATCTCAAATTTTCTTACCCTTCCCTTCCCTTGTGTCAAATTTTTCAACCATTCGCTTCCCTTCCCTTAAATACAAAATATTTTCCCAACCCTTAACACTTCGTTACTCAACCCTTGTCAACCCTTACAAATCATTCTCTTATCCCGTATTGTGAAATCTCAGCTCAAATTCTTGTGAGCAAAAAAAAGACCAAAAAACACGTATAAAATCATTAAACAATTTCTAATGTTATAAAATATTGGAATTTATTGTAATAATTGTAATAATTTATAGAATATTTTTTTTATACAAGCCTTCGCTTGCCAATCCTTAACTATTTTTTCTCAACCCTTCTCAAACTATTTTTTCTTAACCCTTCTCAACCCTTAACTATTTTTTCTCAACCCTTCTCAACCCTTAACTATTTTTTCTTAACCCTTCTCAACCCTTAACTATTTTTTCTCAACCCTTCTCAATCCTTAACTATTTTTTCTCAACCCTTCTCAACCCTTAACTATTTTTTCTCAACCCTTCTCAACCCTTAACTATTTTTTCTTAACCCTTCTCAACCCTTAACTATTTTTTCTCAACCCTTCTTAACCCTTAACTATTTTTTCTTAACCCTTCTCAACCCTTAACCATTTTTTCTCAACCCTTCCCTTCCCTTCCCTTCCCTTCCCTTATGGTAACACAAAAATGTTCAACCCTTCCCTTAAGGGTCCCGTAAGGGTTAAGGGACCCCTAAGAGAAGGGTTCAAAACTTGGATCTCTATTCCCAATCCATATATTATTTATTTTTGATTCTCTTTCTAACCATAACAATTAAATTGGCCAAATGCTGTGGCACTAAAGGTACAGTCAAGCAATCAATTCCATGTTTGAACCTGAATATATGATTTTGTTAATCGTCTTTATAATTTTTGATATTTCATATCTTTTCAAAGCAACAACCAGTAACATGTTGAACACTAACTAAAAAATCTTTTATATTTTTAACAAACTTTAAACTAACATACAGTATTAATAATCAAAACAAATTTAGTCAAATTCTGTTAAATTACGTCATATTTAATAGAATTCTACAAGAATTTGATTATTACGCAATTCCCTCCCCTCTACCCGCCTATCCAAAATTCGGCAAAATTTGTGACGTCACAGGCAGGAATACTCCACCTGGCGTCGCCAAATTAAAATACCCACTGAGATTTCTTCCTTACCCCATCCCTGATTAATTTATTTCTTCTCTTACTTATTATGAACTTGGACATCCTTATTTACCTCAACAAATTCAGGATTAGTATGTTTACTTTAATTTCTAGTTTATACGGTATATAAAAACAGGAAGAATTAAAAGAAGCATTTATTAAGGAATTCTCTAATCGCAAAATACAACATTCCATTCCATATCTTAGTTAGAAAATTAAGTTTAAAAAATATAAAAAATATGAACTAAAAAACTTTATAAAACTGAAGTTGAGTTTAAAAATTTTAAAAATGGTTAACTTATTTATTAAACAATTAATTATTTTTATTATCTTTTTGTTATGCAATGAATTTAAATGTTTGTCAAAAACTTATGCAAACTTTGTTGAAATTAATAATAAGTTTGCGATTAAATTATTGGATGTTTTGCCTAAAAATCAAAACAATTTCATCTCTCCTTTGAGTATAACGTCTTCATTGCTTATACTATTGAATGGCGTCAATGGTGTCACTGAAGATGAACTGAAGAATGTGTTGGATATCCAACAAAATAGTAAATTATAAATAAAGAAGTTTTTGTATATTTTATGAAAATAACTTTTGGATAAATTATTTTGAACTCTAATATAACTATTTATAGATTTTAATTATAATTTTTTAATTTTCATCAATTATTTTAGTAAAACTCAATGCAATTAATGAAGAAATGACACGAATTTTGGATTATATTAATGACAGAATTGAAAATGAAATTAATATACGTTTTGTTAATAGGATTCTGATATCAAATAGAAATCCATTAAATAATAGTTTTGAAAATTACATTAAAAATATTTCAAATACAAACATAAAATTAGTAAACTTTGAAAGAGATTTATATTTGATTAACAATGAAAATAATCAATGGATTAATAGTCAAACGAATGGCATATTTAAGGAGATGTTTGGCAATGAGTTGAATAGCAATACATCGCTTGCATTAGTCAATGGAATATATTTTGAAGGCTTTTGGAAAAATGCTTTCTCACAGAAATACACGACAAAAGATGACTTCTTCAGCAATGATGGGCCAGAAATTCCTCGTAAAATCGAAACAATGAGAATATGGAAACAATTCAAACGTATAATTAATCCGGAATTGAATTCAACAATAATTGAATTACCGATTCGTGAAGAAAGCAATATATCGTTGATTATTGTGAGTGAAAATAAAAATATTAAAAACTCAATTCGTTTGTCTCTTAATTACAAACAAATTGAAAATTTTGTTCATAACATAAAAGAACAGATATTCTAATACATGAAATAAATAAAATATTTCAAATTCAAATTGTTATCCCTTTAATAACAATCCATTTAAATCTTATTTAAGATATTTTAAAACAACTTTTTTCAAATGATACGATTTGCACTAATTATAACTTATTATATGCAATGTAAAGAGTATCAGTTGAAAAAAGTAAGAATGTACAAGTGCTAAATTTTGTTGAATTTTTACAGATTTCATCATAATTTATCTAAATTCTGTTAAATTCCTGTAAAATTCGTTGAAATTAAATTTATGTAAAATTGAACTTCAATTAAATTCTGCATGAATTTGACCATTGCGAAATACTTTTGCTGAACCCTTCCTCTTTAGTCTATAATTAGGAAAGCATATCTCTTGGCATCGCCAAAAACCAATACTTCCATGATATTTTCAAATATCCCATCACACTTATTAGTAAATATTAAATTTAATTGATATGTTGTTCTCCTTTTATCTTCAGATTCTCCCCAATAATAACAATGGATTAAATGGAGTAACGAATAAATTAAATATAGATTTGCTTAATCGAGTGCTCAATGATTTGGTCAAAATAGAAGCAACAAAAACGCTTTTGTCATTACCAAAGTTCTCCTTAAAATTAGGTCTTTTCAAACATACAAAGTATTTATTTAAAATAATTGTCCTTTCAATCGATTTTTTCAACAGATTATGATTTGGAAAATCAATTCAAAAGTATAGGTTTGCTGTCATTATTTGATGAAAGGGCAAACATAACAAACATCGTTAGAGACAGTAGTTTGAAATTATCCCATTTTATGCACAAAACATATATTGAGATAAAGGAAGAAGGAATTCAGTCGTCTGAAGAAGTTATGTCTGAAATGCAATATATTAATCCATTTATAAGACATATTCCCATCAAAGTTAATAAACCCTTCCTATTCTTAATTAGAGATAATAATTCTGATCTGATATTAATGTTGGGACAGATTCGCAAACTTTAACCATAAATATAGAAACTAACGCTAATGCACATAAAGAGCACAGGTAATACAGTATGTGTCATTTCAAAGACATTGTTATATTGGTTAAGGTGCGTATTTGGTTTTGAAAACTTTGTTTAGATATTTCTAACTCCGCTTTCGTTTCATCCCCACCCACTCTTTAATTATGTCTTTATTAATAGCGAGAAATTACTGAAAACGATCGAAATTCTTTATTATCAGCAGGGAATTACCGAAAAGGTCAGGATTGTCTTTATTAGTTGCGGGAAATTACTGAAAACGGTCGAAATTCTTTATTATTAGCAGGGAATTACCGATAAGGTCAGGATTGTCTTTATTAGTAGCGGGATATCAACTCTAAGTGCCAAAGATGCCTTTATTTGCTGCACGAAATCATCGAAAATGGGAATATTGCTTTATTAGCAGATAAAATGCACACAATTGTATTATTATGAAAGACAAGAAATGTATTAAATGTTTTGTTTGATAACAAGGAATTGTCGATCTTTTGAATTACATAAAATGACCGATTTTTAATTAATTTAAAATTTAATTTAAAGAATTTTTTAATCCAACTAAATTTAACTCTTATTGAACTAAATTAACTAAATGAAACAATTTAATACTAAACCAACTAAATTAAGAATTATTTAAATTACAAATATATAACCTTAAATCAACTTAAATAGAACTGAATCAACTAAACTAATATTAAATTAATTCTGAATTAATTAGATTGAAACTAAATCAACTGAATTAATACTAGATTAATACTGAATTGACTAAACACAAAATCAACTAAAATATAATAAAATTGATTTAATTAATTTAGTTGATTTAATTTTAATTTAATTAATTAACAATTAATTTAATATTAATTCAGTTGATTAAGTTTAAAATCAGTTATAATATAGCACTGTCTTGTTAGTTTTGCAATACCATTTGAATGCTTTATTGATAAGATATATTCACAGAGATAAGCACTATTGGAAATGAGGGGATTAATAAATTCAGAATAACTGGGAAGATATTTAATAGTCACCCTATTACAAGTTCTGAATTATCTCCATTAGTTGTGAGAAATAACTTGGAAGGGGATTCTATCATAATTCAATAGAAAGAAGCCTATGAAAATCTAATATGAGGGGATCCTATGATTTTCCAATGTGAGAAGAGCTTATAGTAATCCTATGGGAGAGGAGACTATGATAATACTGCAAAGAGGGTCTATGATAATCCTTTATTGTATAACCTATTAACCAGAAGGATAATCACATAAGATGAGAACCTGCAATGAGAAGGGTACCTAATATAATCCAATTGAATAGGAACCGATGGTAATCCAATGGTAGTAGAAATAATGGCAGGGAAGCCAATAGAAGTAAAACCTATGGTAATCATAAAAGACCGATATCTTAATTATCAGTGAGAAATGAACCAGAGACGCACAAATTAACGTTATTAGCAGTGAGAAATGACAAAAAGTTCAGATAATATAGCAATTAGAAGCGAGAAATGATGAATTAGCTCATTTCATCTTTATAAGCAGCGGGAAATAACGAATATGAGCTAGCACTGAGCTAATAATAGAGGGAAATGATAGATAAAGTCAAAATTATTGTAATCACATGGGATTACCATTAGAACATTGTCCATTTTCATAGTATCAAGATAGCTCCTTTCTGAATTTTTTCATATAATTAGTTTTTGTTCCTTCTAACCTCTTCCCATATTATTAGCATTGGCCCACATCTACTGCCACAACTTTCTAAAATATCAAAACTTAATTGAATAAATGTTTAAAAGTCATCATATAGTAAATTTAGTAAAATAATAGTAAAAAATGGCGCTGTCTAATAAATAACCCCTTATAACATCCACTCAGGGATGCGCAAAGGAGAGGGGGTCCACCCCGAAACACTCTCCAGTGATTTTGGTTGATAACCCTTAGGTAGCTCGCGGGGTACCTCCACCTTTACCATAGAAATTTTAAGAAAACGGCGCCTTCGGGAATATATAAGAAATATTCTGTGAAATTTTGTCTAAATTCAATTCAATTCAATCTTTTTGGCATCTCCTTCAACAATAGCTTGTCTTCCAGGAAAGCATTTATATATACTCTATTTAGAGGAAGCATTAGAGCAATCATTATTAGGGCGCAAATCCACTGCTAATCCGTCTGTCATGCGTTCAACTTGACTTTTGACGGCTCTCTACCTTAAGGAGAACAGACAAGATATTTTTTGTCTGGAGAGAGATGTTAGCTATGGGTCTACTCACTCAGCACTAACCGTAGTCATACATGCTTAACTTTTTGAATAGTATACAACAGTCTAACCACTCAGCCATTGAGCTCCCCTTCTAAATTCTTAGAAAAATAACAATTTTGTCAAATTCTTGCTGAATTTATTCAAATTTTGTTAAATTCTTACGTTACTTTTAAATAAATTTTTCAAGAGTTTGACGAATGTGCAATACACTTCCTCAAACCCCCTGCCCAAAACTTGGAAAATTTGTGACGTCACAGTAAAGAATACCCTCAGACTTTTCAAAAAATCCAATACCCTTCCCTGAAATTTTTAACTTTGCGCATCCCTGCGTTCACTATAACACAACAATATTTTGCTTGAAAGCGGAGTTATATATATTAATGGTTCATTCTTGTTTATATTTGTTACTCTAAGTAAAATATCATAGTACCCTCATTAATATTTTACAAAATTTCATGGCGGGTACTTTCATTACGGGAAATATTGTAATTATCAACTTCCCAAAATTATATTGTCAATAATTTATGGAAAAATAATATGAAAACATTATAATTTATAAATAATATTTTTATATTAGCATTAAAAAAGGGAAACTAAAATAAAGTTCTCTTCCCTATTTGTTTAATGAACTGTACGTTAAGAACCTCTCACTTTAAGATTATATTTGAGATTAAACAAGTTTGAAATTTTAAAAACAGAAATTAAAGATTACTTTTTTTTCCTTAAAAACTTGAACATTACTTTCCGGTCGAATATATAAGTTAGGTTATTTAAAATAAATGTCATTTAACTTTAAAAATATATTCTTAAGTGTGAAAGAGTTTTTTATTTTTGTTGTAGAGAACAGTCTGTAAAGAATGTTTGAATTAACAATTATATCAATATTTCTTATTTCAATTCCAACGCTTATCCAATCAAATAATTCAGAATTAATACAAAATAATAATAGATTGGCATTAAATCTATTGAATGCTTTGTCACGAAATGAGAATAACTTCTATTCTCCGTTGAGTATAACCTATTCATTGCATATGTTATTAAACGGAGCGAATGGAGTGACAGAGTCTGAGATCAAGACTTTGCTGAACATTGGTCTAAACGGTAAGGAATAATATGAATAAAAACAAAATAAATTTAAAAAATAACTTTTCTCCGAATAAAATAAATGAATTTTTTAAATATGTATTGCTATGGGCGAAATACTAAATTCTGTCTTTATTGAAATATATTTGTTAAATATCCCTTTTATGTTATCTGAATAAATAAAATATGTGAATACAATTTATATTAAATTTTTGCTGAAAATATAATTATATGAAAAACTATCATATCATATAAGACATTAAGGGGTCAAAATATTTTATAGGTTTTATACTCATATTTCAGTTAGGGTCCAGTAATTATAATTGATCTAGTTTACTTAATTTTTGGTTTGTCAAATTTCAATATTAAGGGGTAATTCAATAATATTTTATCAATCAGACAATCTTTTTAATACCTGCCTATGAGAGTAGAAAAATAGACTTTCACTTATAATTTGTTTGGCCTAACCATTAAAATACTTAATATTCCTTAAGAAAGAAAAAGTTAAGTGCGATATACGAGAAGTGATAGAGGAATATG